>JAJLTW010000042.1:0-89057 GCA_030564125.1 Myxozyma lipomycoides
GAATCTGACTGATTTGATCGAGTTCGGGCATCGCTACCAGATATGACGGAACCGATCAATAGATACTCAAGTCTAGACGGCACTAGACGAGACAGGACAATTATCTAGACGGCACTAGATAGGACAAGACTAGACGGCACTAGTCACCGGATGAATACGTATGAATGGTACTTATTGCATGATCTATCTAGAACAAACAGGGGGGAACGGGGGACTTTAAATAGAAAAAGATGACAAACAAATAAGAAGATGACAGAAGACAAAAAGATGACAAAAGATGACAGATGACAAAAAAGATGACCGATGACAAATGATGACAGAATGTTAGCTTACCATATTCAAGGGACTCGTGAAGTGGTCACGTGCGTATAGTTAGTCATAACGACACGATCTGTCACATTTTTTAAGAAACAGGCAATCTGGCCGAGTTGGTCTAAGGCGTGAGATTAAGGTTCTCATCTCTTCGGAGGCCTGGGTTCGAATCCCAGGGTTGTCACTATCTTTTTGCAAAAATTTTAGCTATCTTTTTGCAAAAATTTTAGCTATCTTTTTGCAAAAATTTTAGCTATCTTTTTGCAAAAATTTTAGCTATCTTTTTGCAAAAATTTTAGCTATCTTTTTGCAAAAATTTTAGCTATCTTTTTGCAAAAATTTTAGCTATCTTTGAGAAAATAGAGTTGGTGTTGGCGTGAGATAAGGCACCGATGCCTGAGAGCAAATTGCCGGTTAGAGCTGCGGTCCTGGTTCATAGAGAACTAAAAGGACAGAGAGCGCTCTATAATGTTTTTATTAGTGGCACGCCACCCGACCGGTCAAAAAGTTTTGTGACACATAGTTAAATCACACATTCGACGTCTTATTTCTGATTCATTTATTTCTAAGTAAAAACAAGTTCTTTTGATAAGTGATTCTTGACAATTTGCTCTAAAACTTGTCCGCCTATTTTTGATTTATTGCGTTGCCGTGGAGGAATACCGGTTCAAAGCATATCTCAATACGGATGCCCCCACTGTACCCTCAGTCTTCGTTACCCAACTTGGAGGATCTGGTTGTCATCTAGATGTACTACCAAGGATGTACTTGCAAAGTAGCCTGATCGCTCACAATATCCCTAACTTACACAACGTATGACCAAGTTACGACCATTGGAGGACGCGTCGCAATTCACGCGTCTTAATTCTGAATTCATTACGTGGGTGCCCGAGCTGATTCGCTGACAGGGAGTGAACAGGGCTAGGAAAATTCACTTGCAGCATGCGGGCACGGCGGCACCATTGAAAAAAAAAAAAAATATTTAAATCAAAGCCCTAGCCCTAGAAAATTTGCCCTTACCCGAATTCGATTGGTGCTAATTATTGGGTTGATTGACCGCGAAGATAAATTCTCGCTGCCCGTTCATTCACTTTCTTTTCAACTTTTTTTCCATCGAGGAAGGGTGATATGTTTGTATTCTCTTTTTTTCTTTTTAGGGTTTAGTTTTACTATTTTTTGCTTGAGTACTCTTTTGGAAGCTTTTTGTTTCTTTTGCTACAGAGTGTTGCTATCTGACAGATCAACGTAAGTTTTGAGATTTCTTTGTTCAACTCAATGGTCATTAGATCTTCATCATCATACACCTTCTTATTGATTTTGTTTTTTTTAATTGGATTCAAATGATGACTAGAGTGCATTTGGCTCGAGCTCCAAAAGAAAGAATTTTTTTTTTCTTTTGTTGAGTGATGTGGAAAAACACACGCTACCTTATAATATTGTCTGAAATAGTTTGCAATTGTTGATGATTTATGACCATTGGATACACAAAGCGTTAAGTCGTTAGTTGCTTACATGATATTAGGTTATTTTCTTTCGGAGAATTTTCACAATGGGGTAATTATTCACCTTTGTTGTTGTACGGCGTTCTATTTTGTTTTCATGTGATAGCATTGTAGTTTTAGATTGTCTTTGCTTATGTATATACCTTTTAATTGTTTGTTTTTTAATTGACATTCGTTATTCCCTTCGTCCATTGAATTAGATAAAACGCCGTACGTACAATTGAATAAGAGTCATAGTAACATTTATTATAGTGTTCCAGCATTGTTCAGATGGCTGTCACGAAAGTATCCACAGATTGTGGCCCCAGTTATCGAAGAGCCTGAAATTGAAGTTGATGGTGTCAAGTATCCTGCGGACTACTCACGTCCAAATCCAAATGGTGAACTCGACAATTTATATCTCGATATGAATGGTATTGTACATCCTTGTACGCATCCTGAGAACAAACCACCACCTGAGACCGAGGAGGAAATGATGCTTGAGGTGTTCAAGTACACTGACCGTGTAGTCGGCATGGCTCGGCCGCGGAAGGTGCTAATGATTGCTGTCGACGGCGTCGCTCCACGAGCGAAGATGAATCAGCAACGATCTAGACGATTCCGGTCGGCCCGGGATGCGAAGGAGAAGGATGAAGCAAACCAAAAGATAGTGGCTGAGATGGAAGCGCTTGGACAGACTGTGGACGATGCAATCAAAAAAAAGAAATCTTGGGATACAAATGTTATCACGCCTGGTACTCCATTTATGGATAAACTTGCAGCTGCTATTAGATATTGGACTGTTTATAAATTGAATACAGATCCTGGGTGGAGAGATGTTAGTGTAAGCGACCGATGGTTAAGAATTAATTCTGATTATTTAGGTGAAAGTGATTATTTCAGATGCATCTGTGCCTGGAGAAGGTGAGCACAAGATTATGGAATTCATTCGCTCACAGAGAATGAGACCAGAACACAATCCAAATACATCACATGCTATTTATGGTCTTGATGCAGATTTAATCATGCTTGGTTTGGCAACCCACGAACCCAACTTTCGAGTTTTGCGAGAAGACGTTTTCGGTCAAGGTCCTACATCTAAAGCCTGCAGCTTGTGTGGTCAACCTGGTCATTTTGCAGCCCAATGTACCGGACAGGAGAGATCGTTACAAGGGCAATTTGGTGGTGCGCCTCCGCCTCCGGAGAAGAAACCTTTTATTTGGTTACATGTATCGATTCTGCGAGAGTATCTTGAATATGAACTCTATGTGCCGCGGTTACCGTTTAAGTTTGATTTAGAACGTGCGATTGACGATTGGGTATTTATGTGTTTCTTTGTGGGAAATGACTTTTTACCTCATATCCCTTCTCTTGAAATCCGAGAGAACGGTATCGATGTGTTGATTCAGATCTGGCGGCGTGGACTTGCTTATATGGGAGGATACCTCACGACAGATGGTATTGTGAACCTTGCAAACGCTGAATTCCTGATGGCCGGTCTTGCAGAGCAGGAAGATCAGATATTGTGGCGAAGGCATGACCAAGAATTGCGACGCGAGGAGTCCCAGAAGCGTCGAAAATTGGAGATTAATGATGGGTCCAACCCATCTGGTCCCACGCCTGCTGATGTCGTGCAAGTTGTACGAAAAAATCAAGTTGATATTGGTCCGTCGACTTTACCTACCGATATTCCGTTGTTCACGCCACAGGGTGTAGCTGTAGGCATGGGAAATTCGATTGGATCTGCACCGCTGTCGGGGGCATCAATAAAGTCCATGTCGGCTTTAAATGCGAAAGCGGTGCCGTATTATCCTAATGCTGCAAACAAGAGTGCAGCAGCATTTTTGCGAGCACAGATGATGGCCAAAAAAATTGAACCTGTCGATGCAGAAGCTAATGCAGAGGATACTGCTTCTGTGACTACGTCTGCTACTTTATCTACATCTGTAACCGAGCCTCCTCTTGAAGTTGCAGAGCCAGAAAGCAAAGAGGATGTGGAGCCAAAAACTGAGGAGCTTACTGATTTTATCGAGACTGGTGTCGGCAAACTTAGTCACAAGCGCAAATCAAATGAAGAATACACTTCTGAATTCGAAACTGAGTCGGCTACACCGGTTATTGACAAAGATGAGAACGATGATGAAGACGAAGATGCACAAATATTGGACGATGATGTTGTTCGGTTATGGGAACCAGGTTACAAGAAACGATACTATCAAGCTAAATTCAAGCTCAACAATGACGAAGAAGTCGAGGATATGCGCAAGCAAGTAGCAAGATCATATATCGAGGGAGTTAGTTGGGTGTTATTATATTACTATCAAGGTTGTCCTTCCTGGACTTGGTTTTTTCCGTATCACTATGCACCATTCGCGTCTGATTTTCAAGGCATGTCGACTGAACAGGTAGTGTTCGACAAGGGTGAACCGTTTAAACCGTATGAACAACTTATGGGTGTCATGCCGGCTGCTTCAGCTCACACATTGCCGCCAATTCTTCGTGGTCTAATGACAGATGAATCTAGCGAGATCGTTGACTTCTATCCCGAGAAGTTCCCGATCGATATGAACGGCAAGAAGATGGCGTGGCAGGGAGTGGCGCTGTTACCGTTCATTGATGAACAAAGGTTACTTAAGGCCGTACGTGGACGGTATGATCAATTATCCGAAGCTGAATTGGGAAGAAACGCATATGGCCATGAGAGCGTGTACGTATCTAGCGATAGCTATCTGGGATATGATCTTGTACAAAAAATCTACAATCCTAAGCGCGGCGTTGAACCTAAAGAGGAAATGCAGATTCATCCCAAGGTCGGTCGCGGATTACTCGGTACTACGATCAAAGATCCCAAACGGGAGCTTGGTAGTACTATTGAAATTCCATTGATTGTACACGAGAAGATAGTCGAGGATGCATCCAAGTATAAGACAATTGAAAAGGATAAGACTATATCAGCATGGTACGTGATGCCCAACTCCAAATACGCTCACAAAAGTATGCTTCTTGCAGGATTCAAACCTGGTCCTAAGAAAGTTACTGATTTCAGTCAGGAGCGTGGTTACGGCGGTCGTGGTGGAAGCAGAGGTGGCGGAATTAGAGGCGGTGGTCGAAATGGAAGAGGTGGGAATTTTCAGAATAGTATTTATAATGGTAGAGGTCGAGGCAGGTATTGATTGGTGTTATACTTTTTGTAAGGCGTGAGGACAAGTTGTATCAATAGGTTATTTGTTATGGAGAATAATTTCATAAGATTTTGTATTTTTTTTTACACGCCCAGACCATATTCATATAAAACAAACAGTATACGATTGGAACAACCCAACATAACCCATTGCATTTTCATTTAAATAAATATGATTAAACTTAACGCGACCGGGGAGTGGCTTTTGGAGCAGCACCCTTGAGCTGCTGCTTGCTGATCTTGTTCTGCTGAGCGTGTGCCGCGTTCTTGGCCTTCTCAGCCTTCTTCTTAGCATCCTCGGCTTGCTTCTTAGCCTTAGCGGTAGCAATGGCCTCAGTACGAGCAGCCTTGCGGGCCTCCGGGCGGATGGAGCGCTTCTCCTTGATGACTTCAAGGGAGGCACCAACGATAGCACGCTGGTGCTTGACGGTGCGACGAGAGCGCTTCTTAGAGACTGGAATACTCGTTAGCCAACCAATCCAAAACACCACAACTGATATAAAGTTAATGATGGAAAGTTGTACATACCCTCCTCAGTAACACCCTTCTTGTGCATTCTTCTGTACAAAACAGTCCACGAGATTCTGCGAGGATTCTTTCTCTGCAAAAAAAGAGAAGCCGACTTAGACGAGACAAAGCGGAAGACCTTGGAGTCACCACGGACGAAGAGGGAACCCTGCATTGTTAGCATGTGAATTGATATTACGCGTTTCAACGTGGGACTGGAGACTGATGAAGCGACAGAATATAACGGGAACAAGAGCAACGAAAATTGGAATCTGACTACCCGACAATACACGTCAAATTAATCTAACTGATTGTCTCTAATCCACCATATCGTAGCACTTCTGTAAACCGCCTCGGCTTGACCATTCGTCGTCCAATCCCGGATTGCCACTTACTCTGCCCGGGTAAATTCTGTTGCCAGAGAAGGAATCGATTTCGGTTCTCATTGTGAATTGAATATGTATAAATATGTGATCTGAACCAAATCTAAAAGCTGGAGTTCTGATTGCTGATGGGGGCTCTTATTTTATAGATTCGACAACTGCGGTTGACGATATCCAGCTGCGACCTGGGTTGTGGGTGTGTGGTTGTTGTGTCGCCTGGTACGGCAGTTGCACGCACTCAGCAGGCGTACCTCTTGTGCTGGCAGAGCCCACGCCAAAACGCTCTCTAGCCCTAAATTGCCGTGACTGCGCTTTTATAAGCTGCCCTGATCACGTTGACTACAAGCCCCTCAATAGATGTTTACAGCATTGCGCCCTAGTACCCTAATAGTAATGAGCCCTAACCTTGTGCGGCGCCCCGAGCCCAATGCAGCAGCCCCGGGTAAACATTTTTCCCTGCCAAACCGGCGCGACACAAGGCCCTCGGATGGGATGGGATATACCGTCGAGACAGGTGCATTGTGGACGCAGCAAAATATGGAAAGTAAAGGAGGAAGCACTGGAGGCAGTCGCGCTCGTTGCGACGACGACAAGCTGGAGAGCATGATCATCATGATTCATCGCCACCCACCCCCACCCACCCTTCAACCTGGTCGACGACGACGCGTGCTGCATTGAGCCACTGGCGACCGTGGTCTCCCGCGTTTGTGGGTTCGGGCTGGTTGCTGCTGCTTGATCGCCTGTGTGGAAAGGCCACTCTCTCACTGGCTGAGTTCGGCGTGCTGCTGCAGCAAAAAGCAGCCCTTTTTTTAGACGCGCCGCGCGCGCAGCCCACACGCATTGAGCAGCCCAGGGGGACGACGACAGGCGCATACATTCTGTACATACATACATTGTGTCTTTTGGTGGTGGATTTATATAGAGACGAGGTCCCTCGCGGGTAGCATTTCGGTCTCATCTTCTGCTTTGGTTCTTTGAGGCATTGTACTTTTCGTTTCGGCTTGATTGTTGTTTTCTCATTTCGTATTCTATTGTTCTACATTTTTTTCACAATGAAGGGACTTATTCTTGTTGGTGGATACGGCACCCGGTTGCGTCCTCTCACCCTCACTCTGCCCAAGCCATTGGTCGAGGTGCGTGTGCTGATTGCACAATTGAAGTTATTGTTTGTTTTTTCTTTTTGATCTGCTTGCTAACAATGGGTGCAGTTTGGTAACAAGCCCATGATCTTGCACCAGGTCGAGGCCCTTGCTGCTGCTGGTGTCACTGACATTGTCCTCGCCGTCAACTACCGACCCGAGATTATGGTCGCGGCCCTCAAGAAGTACGAGGAGGAATACAACGTCAACATCACGTTCTCGGTCGAGACCGAGCCTCTCGGCACTGCTGGCCCACTCAAGCTTGCGGCCGACGTTTTGCAGAAGGACGACTCGCCATTCTTTGTTCTGAACTCGGACATTATCTGCGACTACCCCTTCACTCAGTTGCTCGAGTTCCACAAGTCGCACGGCGGTGAGGCCACCATCGTTGCTACCAAGGTTGAGGAGCCTTCAAAGTATGGTGTGATTGTTCACAAGCCCAACACCAACGGTCAGATTGACAGATTTGTCGAGAAGCCAGTCGAATTCGTCGGCAACCGTATCAACGCCGGTATCTACATCCTCAACCCATCCGTCGTGGACCGGATTGAGCTCAGACCGACTTCGATCGAGAAGGAGACCTTCCCATTGTTGTCCAAGGATGGCTCGCTTTATTCATTCGATCTTGAAGGTTACTGGATGGACGTCGGTCAGCCAAAGGACTTTTTATCTGGTACCTGCTTGTACCTTTCCTCGCTCACAAAGTCAGGCTCAAAGCTGTTAACTTCGCCAGAGGAGGAGTATGTTCATGGTGGTAATGTCTTGATTGATCCCACTGCCAAAATTGGTAAGGGCTGCCGCATTGGCCCTAACGTCACGATTGGACCCAACGTTGTCATTGGCGATGGTGTTCGCATCCAGAGATCGGTCGTGTTGCAGGGCTCGACCATCAAGGACCATGCTTGGGTCAAGTCAACTATTGTCGGATGGAACTCGACTGTCGGCCGCTGGGCTCGCATTGAGAACGTTACTGTGCTCGGTGATGATGTGACTGTTAACGACGAGATTTACGTCAACGGTGGCTCAGTCTTACCACATAAGACCATCTCGGCCAACATCGAAAAGCCATCAATCATTATGTAATAGCCTTTTTTTTGTATTGTTTGCTGTTCGTAAAAATTTTTTGGGTCTGGTCGTTGTTGTTGTAAAAGATACTTGTTTTTTTTTTTTTTTAATTAAGGCCTGTTGGTTGCAAATGTCTATTTTATTTTACTCTCTCACAATTTTGCTTTCAGCGTTAATTGCCTGAATGACTTTAGAGTCGAGTCTATAGTCTCCTTTCTACTTGTTTTCACTAATTCAGCATTTTATCTTGTAACTGGTATTTCTCTACTTGTAACTCGCGCGTATTTTACATATGTATGTTATTAGGAATCGTCGCTAATACAAATCTAATAAGTTATTCTTCGTGCGGTCCTACCGTTTTAGTTGGCCATCACATTTCAATGTAACTACAGCAGCTCACGGTCTAGAAGTTAAGACTAGAATGTCAAATTCACGAACACGACCGACGACGACGCGTCTAAAAAAAAATTCCGCAACAGGCGCGTCAACCCGGTTGGGAATTAAGCGCGTTCCGCCAACCGACCGAGCATAGCACACGCGGTGCATACATTAACGGTCGAAAAGACGCGACTATCCGACCTTGAGGAATGTTGGTAGTATAGTTATTGTGGCTTGGTTATGGGCCTGTTCGTGATACTTTATAGCTAAGATTTGCCTGATTGTCGAAAGCTATAAGGAAAGCTTTGACGATAATTATCGCCAGAAAATATTTATTGACAGCTGCAAAACTCTGGAACAACATTGACGCGGCCCTATCGAATCGGCAACCGAGCATTTTGTATAACAGAAAATTTACGGGAATTTATTTTATTTTTAAGATATAAAGTTTGGTAAGGAATGAATAGCTCAGTTCTGGTGGTGTCTACCAAGTGGTGGAACCACGGCAAGAGTAGGTAACCTCGGATTGAGAATTCAATGTAATTGATGGGATGCCTTGTAATGAAACTACCATTATTTTTACTAACACATCATTCACTGGGGAAGGTAACGAAGCCTTTTCCAGCAGGTGCGTTTCCGGACCTGCAACAGATGCAGACTCGGTTACGCCTCTCCCTTTTTGTTTTTTTGGAGATCGTTTCTTAGTCTTGCTGGGGGAAGCTGAGGTGACCTCCGGCACACCCGTAGCCGGTGTGACAATTCTGCCGGGTTTTCTCCAGCATATCTCATGGAAATGAGATCGCGACCCGCAATGTCTGCAAGGAGGAGCCTTGTGGCAGTCCTTGCGTGCATGTAGCGGAGACCGACAGAAGTAGCACGTCCCGGGGTTGAGACCAGAATCTATCCTCGCAGGAATGTGCGGGAGAGTCTCTCGAGTCACGATCTCAATGAATCTTGGTACGGGCCTAGCCAAATCGTGCAAGCGAACCACCATCCTATACTTGCCGTCAAGGCAGTTAGGGCGAGCAGGATCGACTGGACGATCAAGCTCTACGATCGTACCGTAGAAGTTTATGAATGGTGTGAAAGCCTTCTGCGCCTTCGCAGCAGTGCGAGAAGCTGGGTCTCCCTCCAGGTTAAGAATTTGAAGCCTAGCAATGTCTTCCCAAGTAGCGAGATGGGAAGGGCTTAAAAGATATGTTGAAATTAGGTAACTCAACAGCGGTCGACAGGATTTGGTCGAAGTCGTCCGCTATGTCATCGAACTCCATGAGAACTTTTGCGCTCTCAGTTCTGGGCACGAAAAAGGATCTGGTTTGAACTTGTACAGAGAAGGCATCTAAAAGCATGTCAGCCGATACCTCCAATGGAAGTGTGTAAAAGAGTGTATTTGCCAGCGTGATACGGTCGCTGTTACCTGATGAGTGGTTTGTTGACATTGCTGTTGCCGAAGCAACAGCATTTGCGTACGACTGCCCCCCCCCCCCAGTACCAGGAGGCCTGGCAGGAGGAGGATCGTCCATAGTAATAATTGAGATTTGCTTTTAGCTTTCTAGTATTTTAACGCACAAAACGATTCAAGTTAGAGAGCTTCAATTGAGGACTCACCTGTGCGCTTGAACTTTGTTTCGTTCGTAATATTTTGACCGTGCAATTCAGGAGGTTTCCCTTTTGTCCAAATCACCGAAAATTCAACCTGACGACTGCTCCGGCCGGAACTTACAGACATTGATCAGAGGTCAAAGATGCAACGAATACACTGTAACAGAGCCAAAAATGCGGTCAGTCTTATGAAAGAATACAGCAGATACCACAGTACAAATGCATCGGCCTCAGAAATAGCACATTTCAATGCACTGGCTTCAACATGGTGGGCGGCTTCGGGACCGTCACGATTACTGCACAAAATGAACCCATTACGAATTGAATTTATGTTCAATATTATTGATCAATACAAGTTGCCATTTTTGTCGAATAGTACAGGTCTCAAAGTGCTTGATGTTGGATGCGGTGGTGGAATTTTATGTGAGTCGTTGGCAAGGCACGAGAGAGTGAAGTCGGTGACTGGTATCGACATGTCGTCAAATGTTCTTAACATTGCGATCGAACACAAGCGACAAGATCCGTTACTTGTTTACGGCAACAAACTTGAATACAAACTATGCTCATTGTTCGATTTACCGATTGAACCAGCTCCTACTAGCACTTCGCCAGATCAGAGATTCGACGTAATTACAATGTTTGAAGTTCTTGAACACGTTCCTGACCCAGCAGCTGTTCTTCAAGCTGCAACCGAAAGAATAAGACCTGGCGGATGGTTATTTATATCAACTGTTAATCGTACACTGGCATCATACATGACTACTATTTTTGTCGGCGAGACCATTATGGGAATCGTTCCCCCAGGTACTCATACGTGGAGCAAGTATATTAATGAGCGAGAACTGCAGAATTGGTTTATCGAACATAAATCTGCAAGAGGTAACCGTACTGGCGAACATTGGGATGTAGTCAGCAGTAAAGGTTGCATCTATATTCCGTTTTTGGGCTGGCAGATGTGTGGACCTAAAGATATGGGTAACTATTTCTTGGCGGCACGAAGAACGCAATAAGATGCTATCCCAAGATTGTAAAGAACGTAACAATGGTAATGTTAATCTAATATTAAACAATCCCCCTTACTCCTCGATTATGCTGCCACTTCTTCCTTTGTTTCCTCCACAGGTTCGTCCACAAATTGTGGCATCGCACCACTATCCTCCATCATATATGCCGGCATACCCTCGCCTTCAGCCGACTCAAATGCCATTTCTTCTCCTAGCGCATCAAGCTCAGCATCAAGTTCACCTTCTGAGATATCATCTGGAATTGCGTAATTGCGTGACATTGACTCTTGAATCTCGTTCGACATGTCAAGCAAATCTTCCATCTCATCCTGGATCGACTCGATTTTGTCGATATTGATTTTGCCATACTGCTTCTTGATTTCCTTATTTGCTTCCTTCATCGCATCAACCGTTGTCATCACGTTCCGTAGATTATTTGTAGTCATGACTGCCTGCTCCATATTCCAGCTTTGGCTCTGCAACGAATCCTTTTGCGCCTCAACCATCTTCCGTTGCTTGAGCAACTTTAATGCCTTCTGTTTCAACGCTTGCTTACCGGGCCCATCACTCATCCGCACAAGCTTCTGCTGATATACTGATAGCTCTGAATTCAGCTTTGATAATTTCACATCTAACGACGATATCCGCGTATCCAACTAATATCGTCAGCTCCCATCGCCGTCACGTCTTGCCGGAATAACACTTACATTAGTCATAGCATCATCAAGCGTAGGCTTAGGGACCTTATTCTTCGCTCCAAAAATCCGATTCATTTTGTAGATTGCTTAAGTTGATATATCTTATTAATCTTTATCATCGGTGTACTCCGGGTTGTAC
This sequence comes from Myxozyma lipomycoides, assembly GCA_030564125.1. Lineage (NCBI taxonomy): Eukaryota > Fungi > Ascomycota > Lipomycetes > Lipomycetales > Lipomycetaceae > Myxozyma > Myxozyma lipomycoides. Next base: position 11,890 of record JAJLTW010000042.1, read on the forward strand.
TGCTTCTTTGCAAGTGATTACGACCGCGACGAATTCAATGCGGATCCAAACCCTTGAATCACCATATATTACCGAGGCGGATCCGCGCCCCAGACGGCTGATGACCAATTTTTTGATATCGATGAGAGCTTACAGAAACTCATGGCTCGGACCACTTCTATGTAAATGCTGCAGAGACTCAAACAAGTTGGATGATCACTTAGGAAACGAACATTAGCTTCGATTGGTATCATTATTACTTAAGGTTATTTTTTATTTTTGTTGTGGGCTATTAAGTCGTGATTCATTTGCTGGTACGTGCCTCGGAACCTAAAAGTCAAACTGTGGAGCTAAACGTTTAGTTACGTATATTTGAGTCTTCGATATGTTCGCACCTATCGCTGATGCACTTGAAGCATTTAGTAAGTCATGATATTAGAGATGCAGTGAGTCATGCTAACGGTCCGTATAGAAAAAGGCGAGTTCTTGGTTGTTCTAGATGATGAATCTCGAGAGAACGAAGGCGACCTTATCATCGCAGCCGAATTTGCAACCACCGAGAAAATAGCATTTTTGGTTCGACATTCATCTGGGTTTGTTTGCGTACCGATTCCATCGTCACGGGCTGATGCTCTTGGTTTGTCGCTGATGGTGCCGGACAAGACTGACCGCCACGGCACCGCTTACACTGTCACAGTTGATTTCCGTGAAGGCACCACTACTGGAATTTCTGCTCACGACAGAGGGTTAACATGTCGCAAACTTGCAGATCCAAATATCTCCGGTGACGATTTCATGAAACCTGGTCATGTGTTGCCGCTTAGAGCTGTGCCTGGTGGTGTAGTTGACCGACGCGGACATACCGAAGCAGCAGTGGATTTGTGCCGGTTGGCAGGCTTGCAACCGGCTGGTGTGATTTGTGAAATTGTGAAGGACGACGATGGACTTATGGCTCGCAGGGACGAATGCCTTGAGTTTGGAAAAGTACATGGTATCAAGGTTATCACTATTGACGCATTGGTTGAATACATCAAGCAACAGAAATAATAATTTATGCATAGTTTTATATTTTGAAAAGAACAAAAGAGAGCTCGTGGTGTTGTAAATATGCAATTTAATGTAAAATTTTTTAATATCGTGAAACAAAAAACTCCATAAATGCCAAATTTATAGTACATGATGATATACCTTAGTTTCATCACCTTACAGCTGCTCTGTCCTCAATCTCTTCAATTCCGATAGGTTCAAATTCCCATTCATCCTCAGTCTCACCACGAACACGCTCATGTGCCCACAACAATTCATCTTCAAAGTAACATTCGAATCCACCTTTACCCGAGTTGGACTGCGTAATTCGATAAAGTGGGTAGCCCAACCGCTTGTGTGCCTTGCGCAGCGGAATGAACAACAAATTGTTCTCCATACAAAAATCCTCGACTACATCCTTAAATGTAGATGGAGGTATAGGCTCAGATGGTTTGGACGCAGATGGCTCTGGAGCCGGCGCAGGCTCGGTATCAACTTCAATCGGAGTAAGTTCACGCGTAGTCACAATAGGCTGCAATCTGGTGCTGACATTCGGTCCCAATGCAGCAGCTTGATTGATTAATTCTAAGCCTTTACCGAATGCAGCTTGTATATCAGGTGAAGATCTGAATTCTCGCGGTAAAGCACTCTTACTCCAATATTTGTACCACTGATTGACCTCAGTCAAATTGGGTTCAGATGTTAGCCACAAGTAAAGTACATCCCACCATTTCGGCATAAACTCTGACAGTAATAATCTTACCAATGTAGAGGTTCGAAATAATTTCCGCCATTTGAGTATTGCTTCAAGTGGCTCCATATCTTGATCAGCTGGGTTGATTGTAAACTCGGTTCGCAACATGCGCTCTAACCGGGGATAAACATTTCGTACTAATATCTTATCCAGCTCTGACCGACCAATGATTTCTCTCCAGGCAGCAAGACCTTCTATTGGGCCACGCATAATATTCCACTGTCTTAAAACACTGGCAAATTTGCGTTTTACTTCAGCAACTACAGCCGCTAAATTACTTGTACCAAGGTATGGTAACCACGGGAATACCCACAAGTGCGGACCAGGACTACTTGATTTCTTAGGCTCCCATGCTTCAACCGCAGCATTGATCCGGGGAACCACAATCTGCTTGATTAACTGATCTTTGATAAACTTGGGTAATATGAGCCCCCATTCTTCCATCAACATCACCACGGGACCTGGATTCTGAACATCCCATGATCGAGTCAAAACTGTACGCACATGTGGCCACCATATTTCACCCAACAAGCTCTCGTAAAGTGTTGCTCGACGTTTGGAAAAAGCATAACGCTTACGGAAATATCGTGTATCATCGCCAGACATTGGATCACGGGCTTCAGTCCTAGCATGAATACGTAGAACAGTCTGTAATTGTACAAAATATGATTTGAGATATGTCGGATCTTCTAATGGGTCCCAAGATGCTATCATCTTCCGTAGTTCTGGTGCAATTGCTGCCACTGCCAAATCGTCTAATCTGAATGTTGAAACTTCCACAGGATACTCAAATTGTAGTTGTTCTAGCTTCGATCCAATTTGATGCAACAGATTAAGCTCATCAGTGTCGGCACCGTTCTCTTTCCCAATGGCTTCGCTATCTGATGTTGCATCTGAAACAGGGGTCTGTAAATTCACTGCAATTTGAAACACTTGAGTAAGCCTGTCCATCGACTCATTCTCATCGTCAAGGTCCTTAACAAGTCTAGCATGCTCCATGTCGTTATACTTTTTCCGACTCTGTAGCGTATCCCATTCATTCGCATACATTTCCAAATCGCGTCTGGCCATATCTGCAATAGCTGCTTTTTCCGCTTCATCGGTCTGAGGTACATCTATTCCTTTATAATCCTTAATGTTGTCCAATACAACAGTCTCAGGACCGCGCATGTCTATAATATTCTTCATGTACTGTGGCACGTGGAGACCTGACTTTTCAATCTCATCGATCGTTTTATATGTGACTTTTGTCTTTGCAAATCCCTGTCTGGGAAAATCATCGCCATATCGTTTTGATTTATTCTTTTTGTCATTGTCACCTTCAACTTTTTCACCTCGTCGCCTGGCTTCTTCGATGGCTTGCTTTGTCTTCTCATTCACACCACCAAGACCAAGTTTGGTCGGCCGTAGCTTCTGCTCGATAGGCTTTACAATACCTTTACCATCTGAGCCAAGGCCCTGTCCTTCAACGTAGCCCATTTTTTGCAGCATCTTCGCACCTAAACCATATGCACTGAATCCACCTCCGGTGCCGCTACTCTTAGTTGATCCGCTAGCACGAGATTTACTGAAGAACGACATCCTCGGTCTTTCCTCCACTTCTTCCTCATCTTCGTCATCATCTGATATGTTCACTGCACTCTGCATAGTCGGCTGCGGCGGTTTAAACTCCTGCAAAAGAGGATTCTGAGCAGATCCAGTCGACGAAGCAAAGTCGACCGCTCGATATCGCATCGGTTTGTCGAACGTCTGTTCACGCCGCCGGTGATTAGCGTTCGCTGACGTGGCACCGTCATCATCAGATTCATATTCTGATGACGACATCTTGCTCAAGGTGTGGATCTTGTGTGTAAATGTAACAGAAGTCCGAGAAGGCAACGTTTGTAAAAAGTTGGCAGAATTGGAATTCGAAGATGATCGTGCGGCGCGTTAAACAGAGTCGATGACCCCAGAAGCCAAGTTGATTCGCGTCAATGAGGACGCGTCTGATATCAAAATATACCTAATCATAAATGCAAATGACAGCATAATGGATGGAATTAAAAGCTATTATAATATTGATGATATTCAAGCTGATGCTCAGGTTTGTATTACACTTTAAAAGGGAAGCAAAAGCTCAAGATGATAGAAAATTCCCTGCACATTCGAGATCGATGTGCCTGGATTGGCGTATCTTGAGAACACAAAGTCTTCATCTACAGATGTACGTACCTTTGACGAAATAATGATTGATTACATTACTGAGCTTACTAGATAAAAGCTGGTACACGCCTAGATTTACCCCTCTGGCTCACCGAAACACTAGCGATTGCAGGAGACTCCGAAGACCTCGACAAAGGTTTTATTTCGGTTAAAACTCCGGCTCCGTTTTCAAGTAGAGTGATCAATGCACTTAAATCTGATCCAGCTAGTGTTGACTTGCGTGAACTGAATCCTCAGTTTTATAAATTGGCCAAACAATGGCTTGCGTTTTCGGCGGATGATGATATTTTGAATGTTATCATGGACGTAAGTATTTTACGCTACGGTTTCGCTTAAATCGTACGCTGACAATTTTTTTTTATAGACATGGAAGAGCAGAGCAATTTTGATCAATGACCATGCACACAACACCCGAAGTGCACTTATGTCGGATAGCAGTGAATTTCTTGGGCGTTTAGACGAATCTGAGGTCAAACGTGAGTATCCCTAGTCATTGTGTGAGCTGATTTTAGTGACTGTTTAGTATTTAAAGCTGGTCATGAATCTGCTAAAGACGTGAAAAAGTGGCTTAGCGCCAAGAAATAAAGATATCTCGTTGTACTATCATTCCACTGGCGTTCAATTTTAGAATAATTCTACTGTAACTATACTATTTAATATAAAAAAATAAATAAGAATTTTCTTGAAAATATGTCATCCTTATTATGCACTATCTTGTCCCTCCATTACCTTAGTGAAATGCACTCGTTTCATTTTGCTTTCCTATCATACACAAACCATTGATGAATCCAACCTAACACAAAACCCCACCGCCTAAAACTAAAATCCAGCTCTAAAGGTATCTAAAATTTGACTCGGAAGTCCCCTAGTGCCAGGTTGTCGTTCGGCCTGAGTAGCTACAGCCTGGGTTGTGTTGGTCGTTCCGGGCGGAGGAGTATTCGTACCGATACCGATACCCGCGCCTCCACCTGATCCAGCAAGCACATGTAATCTTGAGTTCTCAGACTTTGAACTGCTATCAATCATGTCCCACCATTTCTGAGGGATCCTCCAGTTCTTTCCAGGAAGGACATCGCGCGTCCATAGTGTGCCGATAAGCCACCCTGTGAAGGCGCAGATCAAGCTACCTGGTGTCTGTGAGAAAGCAAGTTGCGATGCAAGTACGTATACAAATATCTTGTCTGAGAGTGTAATCACACGTTGCTGCTGTTGAGGCGTCTCGGTTTGGTTACCTGACGACGGCGGTGATGTCGTATCAGGTGATGGATCCGACGATGACTCTGGTAAATCTTCTTCATCTGACTCCGGCATAGCGGATATTCTAAACTTGTAGACTGAGGGAATCAAATCATGGTAGAGCGCTAATAGGGCAAATGCTAATGGTGTCGGTCCCGAAGGCAGGTAGTTTGCTGCATATCCAGGTATTATCTTTGCGATTATCAGGAATATTGGCGCCAATACGAATGACATAAATTGTATCAATATTAACATACTCTAAAGGCCACATTAGAACTAGTAATATAGCTTCACAGGTCTATACTTACTGCAAACTTCCTACTGCCGAGAATCCGTTCGATACCTCGCAGATTATACAAAAGTAACGACGCAAACAATACCTCGGATTCATTCAAATACACAGCCTGCCAAACTAAAAGTCTCCACCACTGTCCCCATGCCCAGACATGAGGCACGAGCTGGACAAAGAAGTAATGCTTGACGCCGAGGATCGAAGTCACGATTGCGAATCCGATGATTGCGCTCACGACGAATTTCGACACCGGCGCGTTACTGAATCCTGGCGGCGTTACTGCAAACATTTTCAGTCACTTCGTGAAATAAAATTAAGTATTTGAATAAATTGCGACTAAAATGCGTCAATTGAGCTTGACTTTGCAACTAGTGGTAACTATTAACAAACTTCGAGATTCAGACGTGGCCACTTCACGCGAATCAGTTGGGATGTAATTGACGCGAAGACCTAATGGCCACTTGCTTGACCGGCTACTTATCAACAAATGTTGTTTTTTTGTTTTTTTACGTATGATTTAAAGTGATATATAAATATTAAACGTAATAGTACCTAGTATTTTAAATAAAATACTGCCAAAAGGACACTATTTCACCTTAAGCAAGGAATCGCTTCTCGGCTTCCTTCCAGTTAATAACGTTCCAGATAGCCTTGAAGTAGTCGGCCTTAACATTCTGGTATTGCAAGTAGTAAGCATGCTCCCAAGCATCAATACCAACAAGTGGGATGTAAGGTCCGGTAACGGGGTCTTGGTTGGGCTTGTTGATGATCTCGAGCTCGCCGGTGCCCGAGTTCTTGACGAGCCAGGTCCAGCCGGAACCCTGGATAGCAGCAAGCTAAAGCAATTAAAAACCAAATCTCGTACAAGTGAAAATATATCACTATGTTGATTAATTGCTTACCTGGGCGTTGACATTGCCAATCAGCTTATCATACGAACCGTACTTAGCTTCGATAGCCTGAGTCAATGGGGACGAGCTAGCAAGCAACTCACCACCACCCTGAGATTGAGGAGCCAAGTTCTCCCAAAACAAAGAGTGATTGATGTGGCCACCACCGTGAAAGTTAATCAATGGCTGTAGCTCGATCTGAGTCTTGACATCAGACTTTTCGGATGCAGTCAAAAGCTTCTCGGTAGCAGCGTTGTATCCGTTAACATATGTCTGATGGTGCTTAGTATAATGAAGCTAAAAAAAAATCAGCAAACAGGTGTATAAAATTTCAAATTTCTTGCAAATACCTCCATGATCTCTCCGGAGATAAACGGTTCGAGCGCACCGAAATCGTACTTGAGATCGGGCAAAGTAACCTTTCCTCTAGCAAACGACAATGAAGCAGCACCGGCAGCAGAGTTTGCTTTTGCAGCATTCAACAGAGTTCTAGTAGATGCACGAGTTGAAGATCGGAGAACAGACGCCATGATGATCGATTTTGATGCTTTAGCGTAGTAGTTCTAATATCACGTAAGCCAATTGAAGCCGACAGGCGCGAAAATACTCACAATTGAATCGAATTAAAACCAGGCTAGAATGAATACTAAAATTCCTATTGAATGCGTTTCAATGAACAAATTCTACACTGGCGAGTTGATTTGCAAAGCGCGGTGTGGAAATTCCGGATATGACGAAAGAACCTGCTTGGCCCGCGCTAGTTCCCGCCCAATCAGTGCGCAGATAGCGCGCTCACCAAGATCGGCTAAGTGTCTTTCTAATACGATAATTATACTACCCATGCTTACTAAAACAAAAAAAAGATTACATGAGTCTTAATCCAATTTATATTGAAGTTACTTCATAATATACGATCCATCTAAACTACACAGATCAGTTAACCCTATCCTGGACAAACGCCCACATTCCCATAGTATAAACACCTTTAACATAACAATTAAGCAAAAATAAGATCTAAGCTTTGCCTAGAAAGAACCACCACGAAGACGCAACACCAGATGAAGAGTAGACTCCTTCTGGATGTTGTAGTCGGACAAAGTGCGTCCATCCTCAAGTTGCTTACCGGCAAAGATCAATCGCTGCTGGTCTGGGGGAATGCCCTCCTTGTCCTGGATTTTCGACTTAACGTTGTCGATAGTATCTGAAGACTCGACCTCAAGAGTAATAGTTTTTCCGGTCAAAGTCTTGACGAAGATTTGCATACCACCACGGAGACGCAAGACGAGGTGGAGAGTAGACTCCTTTTGAATGTTGTAGTCTGACAAGGTACGGCCGTCTTCAAGCTGCTTACCAGCAAAGATAAGACGCTGCTGGTCTGGTGGAATACCTTCCTTATCTTGGATCTTTGACTTGACGTTATCAATAGTATCAGATGACTCGACCTCGAGTGTGATTGTTTTTCCAGTCAAGGTCTTCACAAAAATCTGCATACCACCACGAAGACGCAGCACCAAGTGAAGAGTAGACTCCTTCTGGATGTTGTAGTCTGACAAAGTGCGCCCATCCTCAAGTTGCTTACCAGCAAAGATCAATCGCTGCTGGTCTGGGGGAATGCCCTCCTTGTCCTGGATTTTCGACTTAACGTTGTCGATAGTATCTGAAGACTCGACCTCAAGAGTAATAGTTTTTCCGGTCAAAGTCTTGACGAAGATTTGCATACCACCACGGAGACGCAAGACGAGGTGGAGAGTAGACTCCTTTTGAATGTTGTAGTCCGACAAGGTACGGCCGTCTTCGAGCTGCTTGCCTGCGAAGATCAGACGCTGCTGGTCTGGTGGAATACCTTCCTTATCTTGGATCTTTGACTTTACATTGTCAATGGTGTCCGATGATTCGACCTGTAAACCGTTAGTAATTTGCTAAATAACAACAATAAACTCCTTGAATGGATGCAATCCGCCGGTCGATCCGTGAATCGATTGGTCGATTCGATCGCCTCACTTCGCATGAGCGGGGTAGATCAACGACATACCTCAAGGGTGATGGTCTTGCCAGTCAATGTCTTAACGAAAATTTGCATTGTGAAATGTGATGTGTAGAAATATAAAAAGCTTTTGCTAAATCCAACAAGGACTTCGTGTGAACGCAATGGGTGAGACGAAGGATAGTGTGGTAGGAGATCGAGGCGGAGCAGCAGCCCTTTTATAACCCACGCTATCAAGCACGGGTGGCGACAACATCCCGCAATAGTGGCTGGCCCCAGGCGGCGTGCAGGAAAATCGCGCACAATTGCCACAGCTAAAGCAAAATGCGACATATACGCCTTAAGCGTGCGCAAAATGGGACGCTTCTGCCGGATGATTAACGCACCGGGCGAATTCCACACTGTTCTACTACGGCGCAATTTCACAAGGGGGGTCGTCGTCAATGAAAACGCCGTCGTCGTCACTGTGCATGAGCGAGCGAACGCTCATACCAACAGCCAGCCTTGTTCTTTCTTATCCGGTTTGTTTATGGCAAGCACACAATTGTGAGTCGTTTGCTGGAGCGGAAACGGCTTTGGCCAATGGCAACGACAATCAGACCAGCAATTGGCTGCTGCCACAATTGGCTGTTCGTCGCAGCCGCGGCCCTTGCAAATCCGACGGTATTTTGTGTATGGTAAGACTGTAAACAACATACGGTACATACATACACTGGGTTCGGAGTCGTTCTCCGTTATCACGCAGCATGCACATGGACTACATATTCGATCCACAGAATACTACTACTTACAATCGCTGTTGCCTAAATGCTTTTGTATTTTTGGTTCTAACAGCTGGTTAGATGGATTGCTCATTGGCCACACACAACGACAGGCAATTACTTTAGTTACGTACATACAGTTAGTTAGTCAATGAGTAATTATGTATGTACATAGTAGTCCTGGAATGGCCATATTAGTGGCACTTGCTGTCAGTGCGGGGAAGACGTGGTCAAAGCGAAGCGACCAGAGCCCGCCTTGCGTTTAACGTATTGTCTGCCGTCGCCAAGTTCACGATGTACATATGTAGCAGCGTACTTTGCATGGTTTATGATGCAATCGATAGCCAAAAGCTCTCATTTAACAAGAAGAAGGCCTGAATTTGTTGTCAATTGCTCATCCAGACAGAACTGTGGCGGGCTGATTAAGGAACCAGCCTTATAAGTGTAGAGGGTTAAGAAGAACCCTAGACCTCCGGTTCCGACACTACAATTGTGACCCCTGCTGGAGCAGCAAGCAATGCAGGATTACACTGTCAGTTGGCAGTGCTGTAGCTTTAGGGCTTGAGGGCGTGTTTTGTCTGGGCTGCTCCCGAGCTTTATTTAGTTTAGCGAGACGCCGCTGACGTCATTAGCCGAAATAGCAGCAGCGGATGGCGCCTCCTGTCTAACTGACCGAGCTGGACTGGGGTGCTTGCTTGCCAGCAGCAGGCTGTTCATCTTCTGTGGACGATTTGGGGAATTCACCATGGCACAGTTGCCAACAGTAAGCTGTTCTTAAGACGTACATATGTCTATGGCCCCTTTTTTACTGGCAGCGGTGCCTGTAAGCTCTCGATGGATTGCGACATTGACGGTCATTTGCGGTCGCACTGTCGTCATCGCTTGGTTCTCGACCACTTGGCTGCCCCCGCACACGTACCCCTCGTCGCACACCGCGACGCAGCCTTTGATCTGGGTGCAATTAACAGCAACCAGCCCCTTAAAGTAGTCTTCAGCCGGTACGCAAACAGGTCTCGAACAGGCTACGTTCGGAGCTGCCCGCCGCGTCCTGGTCGTTCGGCGCCACCGCGACTGCGGCTCACTACCCGAGCTCATCACCCCGAATGCAGAAGAAGAGGCAAAGAAAAGTGCACGCTCGCACCATGTGACCCAGCAATGCTCATGGCACGCTTATAAGAGCGGCATGGCCAGCCTGGGCTGGACTTCTCCTGTTAATGCCTGGTTTGATACTTGTAAAAGGTTGGAGCACAAAACAGTGCTTTCTTTGTTTTGTCTACTTGCTTGCGCCTACATAGTTATAATTTGAAGGGGAAACAGACGCATCGTTGTCGTTACCTAACCAAGTTCTCCAATTTACTCCAAGCTTATCTACTAGCTTCCAGTCAGTCTCAAGTGCCATGAACAATGTCGACCTTTGGCATGGCCATCTCTTCCGATGTGCTTCTCGTCAGTACGACCATGGGCCCCGGTCGCTTAACGATATGCCGATGGAGCTCCTGCAGATGATCCTCGAGTACGTCTACGCCGATGACTCAGACCGCCACCGCTCACCCTCAAAGCTGATGCTTACCACCCGACTGGCAATCTTCAAGAAAAACGTCTTGCCAGTCAGCTGGCGCTTCCACGACGCTGGCCTGGCTATACTCTATTCTCATGTTCACATTGGCCACCCTCGTGCATTCGACTCCTTGCGCGCTTCGCTTAATGACCGTCCGGAACTTGGGCCTATGATCAAGTGCCTTGATTTTTCAGACTTTACATCTGTCGGCCTAGGACGAACCAGGCGCATGAACAGGGAGATTCAGATGGTGACTGCTGACACCATTTTAGATGGTCTCACGCGCATGCCAAACCTGGAAGAATTCCTTGCTTCAGAATCGATCGATGGCGATATCGGTATTGACGTTCTAGACAAGTTGTTTTCATTGCCGCGTTTGCAAGCGGTTGACTTTTGTGGAGCGACCGGCGCACGGTTTCAAGATGCATTTATAAAGCTCTCCTTTACGCGGCTTGAGAGCATGACTCGGTTGTCTTTGCACGAGTGTTCTGGCTTGCCGTCGTCGGTATTCGAAGCGCTGCTTCCGAATTTGCCTAATCTCCGCAGACTTGACTTGACACACACACAAGTCTCTGCAATTGCACTCAAGTCGCTTCCTCATACTGCACGATTGACTCATTTGTCATTGGCTCGCTGCAGGTCGCTCAAAGGTACTGAGGTTGTTGCATTCTTGACTGGTCATCCTTCAGTCGCTGGTGCTGCAAATCTGCGATGGCTCTCACTCAGATCAGTTGACATCACCGAATCGCAACTCACAGCACTTCTTCCACGATTGCCTCTAAGTCTGCGTAACTTGAACTTGAGCATGACTCCGGTCACTGAAGATAACCTTTCACTGATCCCATCCGGTTTATATGCATTATCACTGGGTCACTCAGAGATATGGATTGACTCGCTCATCGAGACATTTAAAGATCGCACCTCGTTACGATACCTCGACTTGACCGGCAATTCAAACATGAGTATCTGGACTATTCAAGACCTCAAACTCCTTAACGCTCTCCCACAAATCGAAAACTGGGAATTTGATGCTGAGATCTTATCTAAAATGTCTGACGTGCGTATGCCTGGGTTCACCGTCGTGTTAGGGCAAGGTCGTCGCGGCTGGATTCTTAAAGGCGACGAAAGTATGCCTCCAGTGTCACACGGATTGTCATCTACATTTTGTCAACACGTATTAGGCATGGATATGGGTATGTCTTCAATCTGGGCTGCGGCATCACGGAAAATAGATTGTTCTGCCAAGCATTTCGGTGGCGGTCTCGAGCGCGGAATTTATTTATACTATGCATTCAGAACAAAGACTTAAGAAAAAATAAAACAAAGGGCAAAAGAAAGAAATGAACAACAAAAAATTAATGAAATATGCGGGTTATGAAGTTATGATGCATTTGGTATAGGATATGGCACTTTCGTTGGAAGGAAAATAGGAAAAGAGGAGCATATTATTTCACATTTCGTTTGTATTAAATTTGACTTAATTTTTTATTTATTGTAAATATTTATAACATTTAGTTAACCCTCAAAACCCCAAAACACTATATACAAAATCTTTACGAATTGATTCCGATATCAAGTCCATCAGCCAGATTCTCAAGCCACCAAGCTTTTTCTTGATACACTCTTGCAAATTGTCTAATCACTCTATACAATTCAGCCACAATCCTATGGGCCGCTTTGTCATTATCATGAAATTTCCCATAAAATTTCGAATCCATTAATCCAAAAGTTACACACAAAAGTGGCAAGACCCGTCTTGATCCCAAGATCATCGAAGACTTGAGCTTTGTTATCAAGAATATCGGAATTACATAAGGTGAAGAGCCGGACAGTAAATACAAGTCTTCAAAATCATCTTCATCGTCGTATGCCCACTTCAGCGCCGGAATCCGCATTGATGTGTTATACACAAACACCGACCGTGATGGAATCGCATTGGTCTCGATTGTATCATTTGGCGTATTATTATTACTCGGACCATTTGAAAACTTAATATCGGTGCCCGAGTTGGATGTAGATGATGGATATTGGCGAATGACGTGGTTGGTAGCCGATAGAATATGTGACCTCCGGAACGAATACGGACGTAAATCTTGTGCAAACGCATTCATATCGATTTTCCACCTCGGGAAAGGTAAATCCAAAAACTCTTCGCTAAGTAAGCTATGTGCAAATGAGTTTGGATTTATTGGCAGCAGCGACTTCATAATTGAACACATTCCACGTAATATTTGCACCCACGATGATGTAATCAGGAACTGTGTAGTTGTTATCGACTTAATATCCAACGCGTCAGACAGTCTTGGTACATTTGACATTGAGTCAAGCACCAGGAATAAAGCACATACAACAGCTGCATCACCAGATTCAGTCGTAAGTTCGGCCTCAAGAGAAGACCGCAGTAATCGTAATGCCTCAGTACGATGAAACATGACCCGTGCAACCATCTTATCCTTCCGTGGACCCGGTTGAAGGTTTCTAATCAAATAGCTCCCGGAAAGTGTCAGCATAGAGTTTACAAGTCCACTTAACGCTTGACTTTCAAATGCGAGTTTATGGATTTTTGAAGCCCAGGGAACAAAGTCCTTATCAACAATCACACTAACCGACCGACTTACTGTACTTTCATAAACTGACATCAGTTCCAAGTCCTCGATGTTGAACAAGTGGTAACTAGCTGTTGGCATCGAAGAAGGGATCCCATTTGAATAATTATTTTGTGAACCGTTTGGCGACGACGACGATCCGTCGGGCGATTGTGTATCGCTGTCAGCAATACCAGTACCAGTAGTCGCAATAGCATAATCGTTGGCCAGCATCGCACCTGCACTTTGAAACGAACATGAAAGGCCCAAATTCGCACAATTCTTGCACCTGGGATGTTCCTCGCCACATTTCACTCGTCGTCGTTTACAAGTCCTACAACCCATTCGCGACTTTCTATGAGCTCGTCTTTTTCCCGGCTGTTTAGATGATTCTAGAGTATCTTGTAACTGGTTCTTTGTGTTGACAGTAGGAATTGTGTCTTGTGAGTGATTTATTGATGTAAAACTTGACGGAGATCCTTCGGTACCTTCATTGTCGTCGTTTGCTGGCGCTGTAGAGAGCCTAGGTACATGCTCCGACGCGCCTGTATCTACATCCTCATAGCTTCGTTTGGTCGAAACTTGGCTAATATGTACTATATCACCCGTCAACTGATTCTGTGCCACCTTTGACGAATCCATACTGGCTCCAATACTCGAACTGATTAACCCCGAATCCAAAATCGACAGATTCGGATGAAAGAAGAATTCCTGAGCAGCTGTCGCCATACCATTTGATCCATCATTGTTTGCCTCGCCATTACCAGGTAGTCCACTATTGCCGACAAAGTCTCCAAACGACTGCATGAACGAATCATCTGTCAAGAGTGCCTCGAGACCAGATGCATTGACGTCCACCATCTCTCGTGAGTACTTCATTTAGCCACGTTTATGTGTGTTTCTCTCAGCTTTTGGTAAATATAAAACAGTTTCACATAATGCGGTAAACTCGTGTTTATTTCAGTGTATAGCTACAGCTGTAGAAATCTAAACATACAGTAGTTGTAAAGCCATCGTTTGCTGCTGACACACGGCATACCCGATTCAACGCGACAACCTTATAGATTACGTGAAACCTTAACAACGCAACAATGATGAACTGCGAGTTGACTTGTCCCGCCCAACATTTAGTTTACCCAATGAGGCACTTACGTATATTTATATCTCTTGCATAATAGTTACACAAATATTCTTTAGTCAATAAATGTTTCTATCAGTCGCGTCAACTTTATTGAGCATCATTCTCAGCTTGGTTCTAACCTCGCCATCGCCTAGCCGACGCCGAAGTAACTTAACACACTTCACATTATGACCTCATTCTATTGTTGAATCACAGACATTTATCACTTCAATTGACTTGCAAGTCTGTCATAGTTGTGGGCTGCTTACGGACTATAAAACTAAAAAAAAAATTACCATTTTCTTCTTGCAGAGTAAACCTTTGCATTTTAACCTGTGAACAAATGTGTTACAACTCTAGTACCAGTCAAGACCAATACCTGAGTGAAAGAGGTATAGGACAATCTAGTCAAAGAGTGTTTGAAGAGTGGTACTACTTGATCACGAAAGTAAGGAGATGAGAAATACCTGAACCCTTACCACAAGTTGGGTAAAGTGGAAAAGTTCTCTTTGTACCTCAGTAGAGTGAGTTCCTGTATTAGATAGTATTATTGATAAAGAAAAAGTCTATACTATTGGTATAACACTGCGTATACTCCTTACTACACTTACTCAGTTACTACATCGCTCTATCTATACATTCATACAACCTCATTTGGACGACGCGACCTTTTTGTTCACAATGGCTATTTTGTTAGCACAGCTGTTCCCGGAATGTCCGAGAGCACGTGACTTCTCCGAAGCTTTGGCGGTTAGACTGTCCAATTTGGCAAGCACGTCTATGCTAACGTGTTACAGCTATTTGTCATTCAATTGTATTTCCACACAGTTTACGTTTGCTTTTGAAATTGTTTGAGATTTGCCTTAATTGCCGCTTTTAAATCCAGCGTTGGCGAGGACTCAATTGTCGACTAGTCAAGAAACTATTCTCCTAAATCTTTATTTGTCACTATACTACTGCAACCTTAGTCATATCAGCCTCGTATAGCTCCGCCTTTAAATCACTTAGAAATGCTCCCATCCAAGTCTCTCGTAGTCCCATCCCATGACGATATCATGACCAGTTGGAGGACCACCATTGATCTCGCACAGTCTGCGATGCATACCAGGCGCCTTGTGGAAGTCATCTAGTATGGTTTTTTCCTCATCTGATAGCGACGGAAGCGTAATATTCTGCACAATGCGGTTTTTGTTGGTACTCTTTGGGATGACCGACACCCCGCGAGCGACTGCCCACGACAGCACGACTTGGCCAGTTGTGCAACCCAATTTTTCAGCAATCGCGTTAATTGTGGGGCTCCTCAAAATAGGCGAGTTGTATTGGCCTAGTGGTGAATACGCTGTCACATGGATTCCTCGCTCCTCCATTTCTTGCACCAGTTTGAACTGTGGAAGCATCGGATGCAACTCAACCTGATTTGTAGCTGGAACGCTACCACCAGCTGCAATCAGTTCATCGACCAATTTGGCTGAAAAGTTAGAAACACCCAAGCTGCGGACTTTGTTAGGGTATTTCTTCTGAAGTGCTTCCATTGCCAGCCATGTCTCGGCCGGCGTAGGCTTGTCGGTCGGAGTACCATCCTTAGTCAATGACTGGGGCCAATGCATCAGATACAAATCGATATAATCCAAACCTAACTTGTCCAACGATTCAATGAAAGCTTCCTCGACAGTATCGTGGTTACTCGACCAAAGCTTAGTAGTAACGAACAATTCCTCCCTAGGCACACCGCACTCACGCACTGCCTGGCCGACAATGTCCTCGACTTCGTAAATAGCAGCAGTATCAAGGTTGCGATATCCGTTCTTAATAGCGTAGATGATTGTATCCTTCATCTCTTCGGCCGCCTTGCTACCAGGCGTACCCTGCCAGGTGCCGAGACCGATCAAGGGCATTGTGTAGCCGGAGTTAAGCTTGACTGTAGGTGCGAAATTAACCATCGTGAATAATTTGACGTTTAATTGAGCTCTGGTATAATCGTATTCGCAACCAATAAATTTAGGGACACAGTCAAATCGCAGGTGAATGGCGTATTTATATTTGCGATCTTAGATGGGGTGTTCCGGATAGGTCAAATTCGTTAAATGTCCCGCCCTCCGCTCCGGTAAACCCAATAGCGCTTCTCCACAGCAACGACGACGTCAACCAAACTTTCTACAGCAATTTGAACGCCATCGACATTCTATAAGCCTAAATTTAGGTGCCAAGGCATTGTATTCATTAACCAATATACTTTTTTATACGCAGCAAGATTATGGATTTGCTCCTCATGAGTGTCTGTCGTGGGATTTGAGATCGCTCATTTTGGAAGCAAGTCCGCTATACGCAATAATAACAACTCGAGTCTGCACTTCGGACGTTCGGTCTCGCTTCTAAATCGGGCAACTACCTTGTGGGGCGGAGCCGCGTACACCAGCCCCTCGTCGGAGTCGCGCCTGTGACGAAAAAAAGCTAGGTTAGGGTTTGGGTTTTGCTGGAAATAATCTTTCTTTTGTGTTCTTTCGTTTTGTGTTTGTTATTGTTACCTTTCGCTCTTCTTGGCGGATCATTGTTTTATTACTATATGTTGAGTAAAGTTAACTAGTTAGTTAGTTAACCGCTGCTGAGATTAGCTTATAATATAATATTGTGTACGGCGTCACACCTGGCAAGCCCTAAACACATTGACTCAAACTCCCAAATTTTAATCCTCCCAACCTTTTTTTCTGGGACCAAAAAAAAATTCAGCGGGTACTGATTGAAGTGAAGATACTTGGGTTCATCAGGGCGGCTAAAGACAGGTAGTTGGCTTGTTATTTGGATAGTATACGTCTGTATACCGCTTCAATGGCAAAACGGAAAAGAGCGGCTTTGCTGCCTAACAATATTGCGCTGTTGCAGAATCTTGTTCGCAGAGATCCTCAGTATGTATTCTTATCGGTCGGCTTCGACTTTATGATATACTGACATTCGAACCTAGATCTTACAAAGAGGAGTTTTTAGCTCAGTACCGTCACTATGACACTCAGCGTGAAATTTTAGCTACAAATCCTACTGGGTTTCCAGACGTGGAGGCGTTTATCGAGCAAGTTAGCTTTGTCGCACAGGTAACGGTATGCTATCCAGCAGAGACCAAGGAGTTTCCCAATCAACTTGGTGACCTGCTTGCACAACATCACACTATACTCCCTGTTGAACTACGTGAAAAAATTGTGCAATCACTTGTTATGCTCCGAAACAGGTCTGTGATTCCATCAGAAAGATTGATCCAGATTTTGTTCCCATTGTTGCCAAGTTCGAACTCAAAGTCATTCAGAAAGGATATTTATGATACACTGGTACGATTACTCAAGCATGAGAACAAAGGCTCAAAGGCACCAAAGTTGAACAAAAGTGTGCAAACGTTACTATTCACATTGTTGGAGTCAACCGATGGTCCTGCGGCGGCTGCAGATGGGCTTTGGGCCGCAAAGCTTACTAGAGAGTTGTGGAAAAGGTCGATTTGGGACGATGCTCGGTCGGTTGAGATTATGAAGCAAGCTACATTACACGGTAATATCAAAGTTTCCATGGCAGGTGTGTCGTTTTTCCTCGGTGCTGATCGGGAGAAAGACAAAGCAGCGCGCAAGAGATCGGGCGGTGCTGGTTCGGATGAGAGCGATAGTTCATCTGACGAGTCATCTGATGATGATCTTGGACCCAAGCCTGAAATTAAAGGCCTTAAGCATCAAAACACTGTCAACAAGAAGAGTGGTAAACGAGCACGGAAATTAGAGAATGCAATGAAGCTACTCAAGAAGCGAAAAGATCGTATGAATGGTACGGCCGGTAGTAACTCTGCCCAGCTTAACTTTTCGGCAATTCATCTTTTGCATGATCCACAGGGATTTGCTGAGCGATTGTTTACCCAAGCATTATCTCGAAGTAGCGGAAGTAAGTATATTCTCGAACAGCGCATCCAGATTTTGAATCTTGTTTCTAGACTAATTGGTACTCATAAACTTTCGGTTCTGGGTGTATACTCGTATCTGCTTAAATATTTGACTCCCAAGCAGCGAGATGTTACCCAGTTTATGGCATGTGCTGCTCAAGCTACTCACGATTTGGTACCGCCTGATGCTATTTCCCCAGTGATTAGAAAGATTGCAGACGAGTTTGTGTCGGATGGTGTTGCAGCCGAAGTAGCAGCGGCCGGTCTCAACACGATAAGAGAGATTTTATCTCGTAATCCTTTGGCTATCGAAGCTGATTTACTGCAAGATTTAACTGAATATAAGGGATCCAAGTCTAAGGCTGTTATGATGGCGGCGCGGTCGCTAGTTAGTTTGTACCGTGATGTTGCACCGGAGATGCTCGCTCGGAAAGACAGGGGCAAGGTCGCATCGATGGAGATGAGTGCTGGTACAGAAAAGAAACTGCAATATGGTGTTGAGAATGTGATTGAAGGTATTCCTGGTCTTGAATTACTTGAGAAATGGAGAATCGAACAGGGACTTGAGAATAAGCTTGAAAATGAAAAGGATGAAAATGGTTGGGATGTTCCTGAGGACGCTGATTCGGATGAAGAAGGATGGATTAACGTTGAAAGTGACAAGGAGTATAATGTTTCTGATGACGAGGAAGAGCCAGACGAGGAAGACAGCGATGATGGCAAGTCTGAATCGGAAGAGTCTGAAACAAAGAAGCCTAAGTTAGACCAGCCAACTGAATTCAAGCCTAAGCTTGATGGTATGCAATCACTTATGGCGACCAAGATCTTGACACCTGCCGATTTTGCCAAACTTGATGAGCTACGTACGAAAGCTGGAGTTGATCGGATTTTACATGGTACCAAAGTACGAAATGAGGACACAGTTGAAGCATCATCACTTTTGGGTCGCAGTGCTGCTAAATTGGCCAAGGAAGAACGATTGGCTGCCGTTATGGAAGGTCGTAAAGACCGTGAGTTTGGATCTAAAAAGGGTGTAAAGAAAGATTCAACTCCTCATTCGACCACCAATAAAGAAAAAGCTCGTAAGAAGAACTTTATCATGATGATTCATAAGAAGGATGTTCAAGGTAAAAAGAAAATGAGTTTGAGGGATAAACAAAAGGTACTTCGGAATCATATTGACAAGCAAAAAAAGTCAAAGGGCAGTTAGTTAAATTCATTAGCCTTTCTTGTAGGTTGGGCATTGAGATTAATTTGCACATGTATTTTGGAAGATGTAGGAAAAGCGAATAGATTTTTTTAAATAAGACCCCCCCCAAAAAAAAAAAAAAATAGAATGCAACAATAGCGCCTTTTTGCCAATTCCAGTAAATAAAGAAAAACCAAAAAATTTTCTACAATTAATAAAATTCCAATATTTTGTTATATGTACATCACAAAACCAACTTGCATTGATTATTATCCAGTTCGACTTCATTTTAATCAATCATTTCTTTTATACAGGTGGGTAACCTAACACTGACAGATAGTAATCCGGCATAATTGATTTGCTGTTATATTCAGGGCCCGGTGGAACCTGCGAATAAGTCATCACATCTGAAAATGTCAACATTGGAGGCTGAAATATCTGCTCGGCATATTCAAGCACGGAGCTATCTATCACAGGATATGCATAGTCCTGCATTGATGGGCATGGTTGCGATTGTAGCGGCTGATTATACGGAGGCATAGTATAAGGCTGTGACATATAAACCTGGCCATACTGAACACATTGCGCAATAGGGCTGGTTGTACCAACGCTACTGGTGGTAGAAAATGTATCACCAGTTGACGACGACTCCCAAACTGGATCTTCTTTGCTCTTCTGAGGAGTCATATTCGATATCATACTCGGCGATTGTACTGTTCCCAGTCGCTGTTGAACATTTGATATATTCATTGAAGGCGTCGCCACTGATGGCGCTAGTAGTACGTTTGGTCTCTGTCGCTTGGCATTCTTGTCAGCTTCTTCACCAGCCATATCACGCTGTTTAATCATGTAATGTGCTGCGACTTTGACTTGATTAAGTACAAGTAACGCTGATCCCCAATTTTTCATTGAATTAAGCGCACCCATGTGAAGCTTAATTCGCTGTTTAGCAAAACTAAAGTCAGATTTGTCACTTTTACCATCAATCGCCCAAACACAACTAAAAATATGTGCCAACGAAGAAAGCGTCATCGAGCAAGTGAAAAATGGACTTCTGTAAATCATACTTGTAGCAACTTGAGCTATCAATTTTGTCATCAACCTTGCATATCTAAGGCACTCGAGTGAACTAACAGAATTGGGTGCCAGCTCGCCATCGCTTGTCATTACATTAATTGATTTCACAACATCCTCAGGTGAAGGCGATTCAAAATCCATAACCCGATCGTTATCTGTAACATTACACTTCATTGGTAACAATGAATAGCACGACCTTACACGTAAAATAGATATGATCACGTTGAATATCATGGTGTGACCGAGTACTAATGCTTCGTCCACCTGATGACTGTCAATGGCAATATCAAGTAGTGAGGACGTTGGTGGCCCTCCTTTCAAAGGGACAGGAAGTAGTAGCTGTTTTTTTGACTCTGGTAAATTGAGCAGCCAAGAACTTGCACGCACATGAACATCTTCGACTTCTGCAGAGGTGTCTTTGCCTACTAACATGCCAAATAAGGCCTGTAATCGCCGATTCATCAGGTGTGCAGCGTCAATAAGGTACGCCAATGATGAACACGCAGTATCATCATCTAAAAAGCTATCTTCAAACTCTCCCAGCAATTTCCTTGTGTCGACAGCTTTCTACATCAAAGTTAGCTCAGACCAAACAATTTTTCCTCTTTTTTTTCGAGTTCGCACATACCCCACTATCATACAAAATGGTTTCACAAGGAAGATATAAATTCACCGATCCATCCACTGTAGGAGGCTTGATCTGGGTAGAGCAGATGAATGAATCTGCTACAAACAACATCCAATATGTCCGCCTTAACATTTCTTTCATACTTGCTACCATAGACGGATCATTTGCAAACACATGTTCAGCAATATATCTGGAAACAAATGCTTCATCAAATACGCCAAACGATTTTGTCATTTCAACTGCAATGCGTTCAATTGTATTGGAACGACACCGCATATTATCACCATGAAGGTAGATAGTGTATAAAACTAAAGCTTGCAGGACGATAGGCGATGGAGGCACTTTAAGCACATCTGGATTGAGCTCAGAAAATAACGCAGCCTCTACCGCGTTTCGATAGGGTACACGGTCGACAGAACCCGCAAACACTGCACCAATAAGTAACATAACCGGCCGCAATACTTTGGCAATATATACACGCTCTTTCGCATCAAGTATACCGCCGTCAACCAAATCTTGGTAGTACATCTGAGGTATTATGAACGGATGTCCCGGATAGAAATAGTGATAAAACAACTCAATAAGTGCCGAACCTTCTAACCCATCGTTTTGCAATTTCACTGTTGTCGCCTGGTCGACAAATATATCGGCAGAGTCCTGATCTACCTCATCTACATTGTGCGAACGCTTCCCTGTCGACGCACCACTATAATTTCTTCTTTCAGACTGAGGTTGCTGCGTGCTCATGACCTTGTTCTTCCATCCTCGTCTCGACTTCACATACATGCATTCGCGCTGATTTTCATTACATCTCCCACAGACTGGAGTCGCGGCATCGCACTTGAGATGCCTCGAGCGACAAGCCAAGCACGCAGCAGACACTGGCGCGACCGGAATTGATGTCGCTGAACCTGCCAATAGATCTGTACTCGCGCTGTCTCGTGAAGCACTCTGCAGTTCAGTCGACTGTTGCTGCTGGCCCTGTATCACTGCCATGTTGCCCTCCCGACTGACCGGTCCTTAGGTGCTCCGACGAATTTTCAACGCCGACCGTGGGCTCTTTCCTTGTTTCGGAATCGATGCAGTGCAGCCGTGGTTTGTCGTGCTCTCTGAAAAGGCTTGATAGAGGTGATCCTGGGTCCTGGGTCCTGTGGCCTGCCACTTGGTCTTATAGTAACTGACCGTGGAGCGTGTGGATGCCGAGGCGTTGCTGCTTAATTGCATCGACGAGCTCATTGGGAGATGTGGACTAGCACAGTTTTTCCGAGGGGCCGGTGTAGGGTTTTCAAGCATCGCAAATCACAAGTGCAAGGGTGTTGTAGCTGTTTGATACAGAGATTAGACAGTTACATTGATCGAACAATGGCGAGGTAAAATAATACAGTACACAGCAACCAAGCATATCAACACATTACAGGATATTACTGACACTCCAGTCTGTCTACAGCTTCAAAAAATCGACAAACAGCATCTTAAACTGGGCCTGGGCTCCTTCGGTGATCACGTCACCGTGGCAGGGGATAATGGTAGTAAAACCCAGGCTCTCGATCTCTTTGAGTCCGGCAGCCGCCGATCTATAAAAACGCTGTATTAGCATGCAATCAGAAACTAGCTGTTGCACGAGATGAATAAACTTACGGCTTGTCTTTGAACGTGGTCTTGACCATGCGCTTGTGCCAAGAGCTATCAGGGTGGAGAGAGTTGAACAAGTTGCTGAAAAATCCGGTGTTTGAGATGCTCGACTGGGAGTACTGCTCATGAGCTGGCAAGTTAAAAAGTAAATCGGCCTCGATCAGCGTCTTGGTAGGTTTGTGGAACGTCACAAGCTCCTTGTTGACATGTGCCGGGAGATATACAAATTCAAATTGATCCTGCACATCAGGATCCTCGATCCCGAGATCTGCAAACGTGAATAGCTTGTTTGCGACCTTGGCCTCGTAGTCAACTGAAACGCCCTGAGAAGCTTTGCGAGCCTTCAATCCGTCGACGCCAATCACCTTGGCATCGGGGTACTTGTCCTTCCACACCTTCAAAGCCATGTGATGCTCAAAGTCAGGCGCGATCAGATACCGGACTTTTTTTGATCCCAGGACTTCGTCGGCTTCTGAAGTCAGCGGCACTGGTGCAATTACCACGAGCGAGTCTTCGGCAATGCTGATCAGAGTGCAGCGAGCACCGATCTGGAACAGACCCGCCCTCTTGAACGGGGTCGAGATGGTTGTGATGGACGAGTTGAGCGAGCGAATGACCGGGGTCAGAGGCGTAGGATACGACATGATTGGTGCTGTACAAACAAACCTATTGAGATTACTAACCAAGCGGACTGTGGTTTACGGTGACAATTCTCCAGAGGGCGGGAACAAGGTTGACTATATAATCTCTATATATCTCGATTGGGCATACATTGTTCTGTGGTGGTCGATCATGCTGCGGCGCGCTTTACCCCGTTCGTTCGTATTCGGCGACTATCGACTTTGGTGGCTACAAGGATGATGATTAGTGATGACTGGAAAACGCCCAAATAACTCAAATTTTACCCACGTCATTCATTAGAAGCACGGCGATTTTGAAGCTTAAAGCTTTGGTTCGAAGAGACGATGTAAGTTGCTGGGCTCGCAGCTTCAAGTCGGCGGCGATTACATACTCTCTTTCCCATTTGAAGCCCGAGAATCCCCGAGACGCGCTCTGCTTAAGCGGATAGTTAACGGTGTTGTTCGAACTTTCGTGGAAACGCCGTCTGCCAGCTCAGTTGGTTGGCCAAGCACACACATTACATTGTAACCGAGGATGAACGTCGCCAAATTCTATGCTGACAAGCCCGGGGCCATTTGACGTAGCCGTACGTCATTCGACCCCAACTTACGATTTCAGATAACTACGACAATTATTTGCTTATTCACCCCGAAACTGTATTAATACTTGTATATAAAGCTATCTTCATAAAAGCAGTCCAAACGTTACATCGCACTTTCAACTTCTTGTGAGAAGCCACATGAGGAAGATTTGGCAAACAAAGCTGTACACGAATAGAAAATGTATCCGGCGCTGACGCTGACGCTGTGTGACGGTTGCATTCACGTTGGTCGTTTCGGGTAGGACGACGTACTTCAATGACCGCAGCTATAAACGAAAGTTAGCTACAACCAGATTGCTATTGTAATTGTTGAGGACTTACCAAGAAGAATGCATTTGCCGAGTATGTGTAGAGGAAAATTGCGTACTTGATGAGCATATTTGGCATAAGCGAACCAGCAATCATAGTCACAATGACACTATATCATAAGTACCTTCCTTTACAACTTTCTTTTGAAAAAGGTTTTATTGTTACCCAATAAACTTGTAACCACTGTAGGCAACCAAATCGAGCAACTGCGATTCACTTGAAATGGATAGCAAATATGTACCAAGTTTGAGACCAAGAATCTCAAATATGACGATAGCAAACGCCATTGTGGCCACGTATCCCAGAATTTCAGGATGAAACACTCCATGGATACCAGCCAATATAGACGACAACAAGATATATGTTGTGAATGCCATCACTGGTTTGTTTTGTTAGCACCAATCAATATCATTGAGGTCACTGCTGTCACGTGTCTTACATACCTGGAATATACATGTCTGGAGCATTCAAGTCCTCTCTTGGCGGAGCGTAGCCCTCAGTATTTCCAGACACATCACGCTTGATTTGCCTTGACCAAGGCTAAAGCCTGTTAGATCTTACGTCAACAGTGGTTTGAGGTGATAACATACCTTATGTCTCCATGGAAATAACACAAGGAGAAGTTTCCGCGAAACATATCCATTGGTCACATTAAAATAGCTCTTGAGTGAAGATACAGACAAGTATTTTCCCAGGCTCTGTTCCACATACTCCTGACCAGCCATCATGGCATTCCGACCGACCTGTAAGCCGACTTGCGCGGTCGAGTCATTGAAGAAGTTGCCATATCTGTTAGCTGGCTCCCCGCCATAAGCATTCGATGCAGCAGATGATCCTCGTGGCATGTAAGGATTTGTATTTCCACTGGCCTGCATTGGAGGAGGCGAACGCATCGGTGGGATTGGGTGTTGAGGAACTGGATGATGAAGTGGCGGAGACGATACTTGTCTGGGTTGATACATTGTAAATTACAGCCTATCTTGCGCCAGTCCTACCTCGGCGAGTTCCAGTAATTGTACGACGGAATTGGAGAATAAAATCTGATGTATGACCTTTCTATCCGAAATAAACAACACGTCAATAAAATGATAATCGTGGATGCTGGTTTAATCCAGGGGAACCGATAGTTAGCGCACAAAAATCGAATTGGCCATGTTGCTGCTGCTTCTGCGGCGGTCCAGCGAGTACGCAGACCAGCGCAGACTGCATCACACGCTGGATTTTTTTTTTTGAAAGAATCATCAATGTCACCATAAGTATTGTCGAACAATCAGGATACTTTAGGGACGTTCGCATTACCGCAAAGTGCCAAAAAATATCAGCCGCTATAATACCAGGAACTATTGTACAGATAGTATTTGTACATAATAGCTTGGTGTTGTCGTGTGCCTGTTTGCAGATCTTTATTTGGTTGATCGTCAATAGCTGTCGCTAGCTGTTAATCGACTTTCACACAGTATGCCTAAGAACAAAGGAAAGGTAAGTCGTTCAAGCACAACAGAGCTTTTATTATTTTGGTGCGCAGTTTTTCATTTCTAACATCATAGGGAGGAAAAGTATGTACATGTCCAGCGTTGTGAACTCCGACGCGGGTCGAATAATTATGCCATTGCCCATCTCAGGTCGATCGACATTATATTACTCACTACGGGATCATGACTATTTCTAATAAGGTGAAATTGAATTCTAATATGTAGAATCGTCGGAGAGGAAAGAACGAGAACGACAACGAGAAGCGTGAATTGATTTTCAAAGAAGATGGACAAGGTATGTCAGATTGAACGTGTCACGACGATCGATGTAACTTGCTGGTATAAAGAAAAAAGAGAGGATATAGGTTGACTAATTGTTATAGAATATGCTCAGGTTACCAAGATGCTTGGAAACGGACGCTTAGAGGCACAATGTTTCGATGGCGAAAAGCGGTTGGCTCACATTCGCGGTAAAATGCGAAAGAAAGTATGTTGATCGTTTATAAAAAAAAATGAAATTAGGCAATGAGATTAACATAATTTAGGTGTGGATCAATCAAGGAGATATCATTCTGTTGTCTTTGAGAGAGTTCCAGGATGACCAGGCTGACGTTATTCTGAAATATAATGCCGATGAGGCCCGATCGCTGAAGTCGTATGGTGAATTACCAGACTCTGCCAAGATTAATGAGACTGATACGTATGGTCATGAGGGTGACGAGGAGTGCAATTTCGAGTTTGATATCGGTAAGTTTGCCGCCGCCGTTGGTGTGGTATAAGTTGCATATTGGATGATGTTTACTAACTTTTTTACTAGACGAGCTCTGAGTATTGCAGCGTTGCGAATTGTTGTTCATTTATGGTTCTGGGTTCTGGTCTTTTGATTTGGTTGCGCATATGTATTTGTTTACAGTATTGCCATTGTTCAATGTCTTTCGTCATATCTTAGCAATCTGAATTGAATCAGAAAGAAGTATTATACATAAAATAGCATATCTAGTTAACTATCAGCCCCGGGGGCTTTGGCAAGAACAATGAACCTTTTTACGAATTAGCACTGTTCTACCTTAAAAAACAGTGGGGGCGGAATTGGATGCTTGCTAGGGGGGGGTGTTTAGTCATAAGCTAAGCACCCACATGGCTTCGTAGAAAAGTACTGTATAACGAGGATGGCAGACTTGGCAGCGGTTGAATCGTCGTTGGTTCCTGATAGAAGATCATGAATGGCCTCAAAAACCCGACCAACTGCAAAATTGTGCATGGTTGGCGCCACCAATTAGTCGCACAAGCGAAGCAGACGGGTTATTGCTAATTATCTGTCGTAGCTGATTGGATTCGCCTGGTGGTCGTGCTGCTTCTTCTTCTAATGTCTGTTCGGCAGAACGGCCTCTACGAAAGATGATGATGGCCAACGCCACAAGATAATAGCACCTGCCGTCTAAAGACAGACCAGGGGGGGGGGGAGAGTTTGGTATTCCAAAGCCCACATCATACGTGTGCTGCTGATGATGATGATGGCTACCGAAGCTTTTTTTCTTTCACCCTGGAAATGGAAGCTGCAGCTGCACGCACGCGAAGTAGTAAAAAAGAAAAAAAAAAAAAAAAAAAGGAGGCGGCCACCACCACCACCGCCGCTGACTGCGCACAGTCAGAACACGAGCCAGCCGCGGCGGGCATCCATCAATCAATCAATCATTCATATATAAACAGTCGACATCTCCTAACGGACCACTTCACGAAAACAAGCTAATACTTAATTGTCGCCCGTATTTGCCGCTTTATAGTCTTGGTTTGTTGCCGGTCAGTCACCTTCTCATGAGCAGCCCGCCCAATTCAGGCCACGGTGCCGTCAGAGTACACCGACATGCCCACAACAAGATAACGAGAATCCCGACCGGTCTGGATCTGTCGTGTCTGCCGGACCCGGAACAGATGCACCACATGATCGACACGCTCCGACAGTCGATTCGAAAGTGTTCAGAAATCAAGCATATGCTGCAAAAGCTCGAGCATGACTACACTGGCTTGACCAAGTCTGAGCAAGAAGATGCCGAAGGTGAGTTACATACTCGCGCGAATGAGCTTCCGATATGGGTGTGTGCAAGGGACCTTTACAGGGCAATAATTAACAATTTAGCTTTGAAGCAATACACATGCAGCAAGCAAAAACTGGAAATTGACTTGAACCGACATGAGGCGTTTGCCCGAAGATACATGACTGCTCTATCGGCTTTAAGTGGTGGTATGTTAAAAAATCGATTTACAGCCCATATATATATGCGCGCCCAGCCCAAATTGCTAACCTGATTTGTAGACTGCTCACGTGAAAACATCATGTTGAGTGCATCTGCACCAGCTACACCTACAGTACTGTCTCCGATGGTGTCGCCGTCATTGTCACCTCTGATTTCACCAATGCAATCAAGTTTCCCTTTACCATCGGACTGGAAGCCTGACCAGCTAGCCAAGTACGGACACAAAGTCCCTGAATGGCAATAGTCGATACCGTCCATCTGCCTATAAGTTTTAATGATATAAACTTACGGTAAAGAAGAAAAAAAAGACAAAAAGCCCTTTGTATTTTAGTTTCCGGTTTAGTTCTTCGGTTAGGTTTATCTTTTTCCTTTTGATTTGCATGGTCATCGGCGTATGACCGAATTTCTTGTTTAAAATTCGCTTTAGTTTGGTTGCTTTTGTTGTGAGATCATGCCGAATTGTAGTTGAATTTATGTTTTGATTGAGATTGAGTGTATTGGTTTATTGGGCCGGGGGGTGTGTATTACTATAGAAGGTGGAAATGGCTTTATTAGAGATAACTAATCGTACCTTGTTATATTCTTTTGAACGGTCGTAATTTAACCATAGGCAAAAAACGGCGCGACAAGACTATAAACATATACATACTATTTTGAGCGGCGTTCAAAATCGTATGTAACCTAATTTCATATGGCACCTCGCCAGGTATTTGAATGCGGTTCGACAACCTAATATTAATATTTAATACCAGCAGATGCTCAGGAGAACCCTAAATTTACTAAGGGTAGCATTCATTACCCTACCCTACTTTTACCTTACCCTTGACACAAACCCTGTTGCCGACAACAACAACAACAACAACGAAGCGTGACTGTCTTTTTTTTGCTGCGAACAGTGAGTGAGCGAGCGAGCTGCAAGAAGCCCTAACAGCAGGGTAAATTTCGTCATGGCAGTCGCGAGCGAGCCAACCAACCGTAACCTCGCAGCTGGTAAAACTAGCACTATTTGGTTGACGAGACCAGATCAGAATCGATTAATTGGATTCAACTTTCAAATTCCACAGAATTTGCTGCATAATATATTCACACAATGTCAGCAAAGATTGAGGAAATCACTGAGGAGCACTCGCACTCGCACGAGGCTACGGTCGAAGAACAAGTCGCCGACGTCGAATCCGAAGAAGAAGAGATCCCATCTGGTGCCAGCGTTGCAGTGTACTCTCGTAATGAGAAGAAGGCAAGACAGGCAATTGCCAAGCTTGGACTCAAGCCAGTCCCAGGCATCAACAGAGTCACACTCAGAAGACAGAGAAACATTTTGTTCGTGATTGCTCAGCCAGAGGTCTACAGATCGCCTTCGTCCGGTGTCTACATCGTTTTCGGTGAAGCAAAGATTGAGGACACTTCTGCTCAGCAAGCTGCTATGCAAGCTGCTTCCCAGGCTGCTGCTCAGCAACAGGCTGCCGGTGCGGTTGAATCCACCGCTGCGTCTGCTCCTATCTCAGCCGAGTCCATTTTGGAAGGCAAGGGCAAGGACAAAGCTGAAGAGCCTGAAGAAGAGGACGAGGAAGTTGATGAGTCTGGGCTTGAGGCTAAGGACATTGAGCTCGTTGCTTCGCAAGCTGGTGTTTCTAGAGCCAAGGCTGTCAAGGCGTTGCGGGCGAACAACTCTGACATTGTAAGCAGGTAAGTCAATATAAGCAATTGGTAGGCTTTTTCAATTTGATGTACTAACTAGGTTTCTAGTATCATGGAGCTTACCAGCTAAATTACATTACCTACTGCAACATGAATATCAAAAAATTGTATAGTTCAAGAAATAAATGTAAAGCCTTCAATATTTAACTAAGTTTTATCGTAAAGTTTTTTCGAATAATTTTCTTTACAACAATTACGCTATGTAATTCATAATCCTAGTAGAAGAGAAGAATTGCTGCTTATTTGGTTTCTCAATTAATAACATAACTATAAGATTAAGAGTAGTTAATACTAACAGCAATTAAAACAATCCTCGTACTCTAGTTCACAATGGAAGATGTGCGACCCGCAATACAGTCACCAGTAGATGAATAGATAGATGTATATAATGTAATGACGAACTTAACAGTAAACTTATACATATAACGCTCCCGAACCCATCAAGCGCAACTTAGTCTAGGTTGACAACCTCAGGCTTGCCAGCAAACTTTTGGGTCCATTCTTTAGCTGCAAAATTAGCACTTATTCAACTACCAACATTCCCAAACTTACCAGTTCCTATGGCGACCTTTTCGTCCTCTTTCCATCGCTGAGCCACATCGTTCGCCAATGGATCGTCCTACGCATTAGAAATAACCAAATCTATCCTTGGGTTTTACTCGACAACATACAGGATTAGGCGCACCAAGCAGTGCCTGCACTGACAGCAAAATTGTTCTAATTTGAAGAGCAGGTGACCAATTCGCTATTGTGAAATGTTAGTTCTTGAGTCTTAGACAACTTGATACCCCGCATTCTGGAAATCAATAATACATTTCCGTCGCGACTAGTTCGTTACGTACTCTTTAACACATCCAAACAAATTCTCCCCAACTTATCAATATTGGGATGATAAATCTTGGTCAAGAATCGCACTTTTGGTGCAACCATAGGATATTCATCAGGTAAGAACAATTCAAGCTTGAATACACCCCCTAATCGTTAGCCCTTGACATTCTCATGCCAATATTTAGCACCAGATACGAACCTTCATATGGCGACTGAGCTGGTCCATCAATGGTGACATCAAAATATCTCAAATTCTCCTCATGAGGGACAGCTGTAATTCCAGGAACCGGATCCGTCACCAAACGTTCGGTTTCCTTAGTGATCAGTTCGTGATCGCAACCAAAGTATGGCCCAAATTTATGAATCACAACATAAGACGCCTACTGCAATATCATGCTAAAAACACAAAATAGCTTACCTTGATAATTCGTTTAGGAAGCGACATGGCTGATATACTTGAACCGAATTGCTCCGCCGCCAATATTGTAGTTAGTATTCTGATAATCCAAGAAGCTGTAGTATTGGCGGAGTATATTACTGCGGCCAGGCACTATAGCAATGAAACCGCCCTCGCAAGTATAAATCAGCCCTTACAAATGTTGACCTTGGTTATAGACTAAACAAATGCACTGGTTTGTGACGTATCGTCCCTGTTTCGCTGGATCCCGCAGAAACCTCTCGCGTCTAGGGTGTCAGGGTCTTAGTCTGTCAGTGCCAAACAGGCCCGGGTTGGCGTTAATGCTCGACGGACTAGTTCTCAAGCGGTGAATTCTGATTATCTTGAAATTGCCCAGTTTTTTGTTTTCCTTTTTTCTTTTATTGAGTTACCAAAATGATTGAGCACTTTAGTATTTTTACAACTGGTGGTATTGTACTGTGGCAGAAAGCTTTCCAGCCAGTGTCAGCGACCGTACTGGATGGGCTCGTGTCCGATGTCTTCATTGAGGACAAGAGCAACTCAAAGTCTGGTGGCGACGGAACTTCGTTCACCAAGGACAGATATACTGTCAAATGGACGACAGCAAACGACCTTGGGATCATCATTGTGGTAGGCTACTTATTTTTTTTTTTTTTTTTTTTTTCCGCCAATAATCGATTGTGTGATATTTATAAATCAGGCCGTCTATCAGTCGTTGCTTCAGATCACGTTCATTGATGAGTTGCTCTCGAGTGTCAAGACGTTGTTCACAACTCTATATGCAGATGAGTTGAAACTCAAAGATGGAGATCATCTTCCAATTTGTAAATTTGACGATTATTTCGCTGTCAGATATGCTGAGCTTGAAAGACAACAGGGTGGTCAACCCAAAGTGATTGCACCTTCAGACGACATTAAAGCAGTGTCAGAGGAAGATGTTGTGACAGTTGAATCAGAAGCAGATATTCCGATTGAAAAGACTGGAACTAATGGCCACAAGAAGGTGCTCAGCGTTCACAAGGTAGCTGGACGAAGAGGGAAAAGTCTTAAGGGTAAACTGAGCAAGGAATCGTCAACTATGGCCAGCAATGATGACACTTTAGCAAAGAAAAGTGGTAAAAAACTGCGGAAATGGGATGCAGATGGACTTGCTTCTGAGGATGATGGCAAGCCATTAGACTTCTCTATCGCTGATGATGTTGATAGTGGTAAGAATAATGGGTCTGGACCGATTGATGACGACGTCGCTGTTAAGAACTGGGGATCTAAAAACAAGTCCGGTGACTTTGTAGTCAAAGATCTGTCTAATGAAATCAGCACGATTCTGTCTAAATCAGATTCTAGATCAAAAAAGGAAGGAAGTGGTGTTACAGGGTCTGCAATTGCCTCTGGTTTTGGATTTTTCCGTAACATCATTGGTAGTAAAGTTTTGACCAAGGAAGATATGGACAAGGCATTGGCAGGGATGAAGGATCATTTGATGAAGAAAAATGTTGCACCAGAAGTTGCACAGCATTTATGCGATGTTGTTAGCGAAAATCTGTCGGGTACAAAGACAGCCAGTTTCACGTCGGTTGAAGCCACGGTTCGTTCAGCAATGGAAGATGCTTTACGGAAAATTTTGACTCCATCTACGTCGGTTGATCTACTGCACGAGATTCAACGTTCGAAATCTAACAAATCAACTCGTCCTTATGTGATCTCGGTTGTTGGTGTAAATGGTGTCGGTAAATCGACCAACCTTTCAAAGATTGCATTTTGGCTGCTGCAAAATAATATGCGGCTTTTGATCGCCGCTTGTGATACTTTTAGATCTGGTGCTGTTGAGCAATTACGTGTGCATACAAACAATCTTAAAAAATTGACTGAGCGTGAAGGTGGTCAAATCGAGTTATACGAAAAGGGATACTCTAAAGATGCGGCGATTGTGGCCCGAGATGCTATTACTTACGCTGGAGAAAACGGATTCGACGTGGTTTTGATCGATACTGCTGGTCGTCGCCATAATGATTCAAGATTGATGTCTTCTCTTGAGAAGTTTGCCAAATATGCTAATCCTGACAAGATCGTGATGGTTGGTGAAGCTTTGGTCGGTACTGATTCGGTTCAGCAAGCACGTAATTTCAATGCTGCGTTTGGGTCTAATCGCAATCTAGATTTCTTTTTGATTTCAAAATGCGACACAGTCGGTGATATGATTGGCAGTATGGTTAATATGACCTACTCTACCGGTATTCCTGTACTTTTTGTTGGTACCGGACAGATGTATACTGATCTTCGTACCCTATCTGTGCCTTGGGCGGTCAGCATGCTTATGAGTTAAATTTTTAGGTGAGATTATATACAAATGCTAGATATAAATATTACATAATTTGTTTTGCTTATTAATTGCCTTGTTTGCTTCATTTCCCAAGTAGTGCATCGTTCTCTTCGTAGGAAATCTGTGGTCGTTCATCGGCCGCCAGTAAATCAAATTGCTTGCCATCATCGGTGATCAATTCCCAGTTCATTACTTCAAACGGCTCTCCTCTGCCACGTCTAATACTTCTAAAGTGCAACTTCGCTGGAACTCCAGTAGACCCTATTACAGCATATGAAATATCAACATCGCCATGTAAGAAATCAAGTGATCCAGAGATCCATGGCACACTATCCCGAAATCGAATATTCCCTCCGAGTAATTCTCGAGCAGCTGGGGACCTTCGTACTGAATACATTGTAGACAGTACAATAGGAGACTGTTGCCGCTCATAATTGAAGAATCCCAAGGCAATTGCCGCCATGACACTCAGAAAAACGGTATAATACATTATCAGTCTTGGCCTTCGTGACTCGACGTCTAATTTTGATGTTAGTACAACGCTACCGCATTGATTAATAAATATGTCATACCTGGCAGCTCGCGATCAACCGAAACTTGAAATTTAGCCTTTTCATGTTTAGGAATAGATAATGGTGAAGCCGGTTGGTCGCTAGCGAATCGTACGAGCCTGATACAACCAGTTAAATTCACGCTCCGACTAGCGCGTAGTGGCGACCGGCACAAGTTAAATAGTCTCTTTGTTGTCAACATGCCGTTAGAAATTGAGTATTATTTTAGACCCTGCAATTTATGTAAAATGTGTTTTGTTAAAAGTGAGCTTTAAAGTAATAGTTAAAGTAATAGAGATATTGTCGTCGTCGGTTCTTTTGGCGCGTCGGAGTAAAAAACGCGGGCGGGTTTTCGGTTTGTGAGAACTGTCCTTAAATTTTCTTTTTAAGAACCTCGGACTTTGTACTGGCGTGCATTCTTGTCATCAACACTTTATACATATTCAGATCCACGAAATGTCGTGTATAAATTCAAGCAGAATAGTACTGTCGAGAATTAGTCGGACGACGGCAGCTAGCGCTGTGGCGATAGCTCGGTCGCAAACTCGGTGTTTGAGCTTGTCGATGCCTCGTTTCAACGACACCATATCGTCTACTCAAGCTACTCCTATATCAACCACAATCCCTATTCTCCAACCCGACCCAAATTTTAAGCGATTGACTCGTGAGGAGACACCTTTGCCATCTTTATTGGACTCATTTGAATCATATTTGTCCCGGAAGCAATTACCGCTCCGCACCGGTGTGCTTGCGGTCAAGGCGGGCATGACCCAGTTTTTTGACACCAATGGACAATATGTGCCGGTGACTATTCTACATGTTGATAGAGTTCAAGTTACTCATACTATGACTCCAGAAAAAGAAGGATATTATGGTGTTCAAGTTGGTGCTGGTGCCAGAAACGCAAAGAACTTGACAAAACCTGAATTGGGTCATCTTGCACGCAAGGGAATTGCTCCCAAACGAATGTTAGCTGAATTCAAGGTTAAGGATCAATCTGGATTGTTACCTGTTGGTACTGAGATTGGTGTTAATCATTTTTATGTCGGACAATTTGTGGATATCAAGGGTGTATCCAAGGGAAAAGGTTTTGCTGGTGTAATGAAACGACATGGATTCAAGGGTCTTCGAGCATCGCATGGTGTATCTATTTCTCACAGATCGGCTGGTTCGACTGGTCAATCTCAAGATCCTGGTCGTGTGTTACCGTACAAGAAGATGGCCGGACACATGGGTGCTGAAAGAGTCACTACTCAGAATGTCAAAGTTATCAAAATTTATCCTGAAAAGGACCTGATTCTTGTAAAAGGACCGGTACCTGGACCTTATGGTTCATTTGTTAAGCTTCAAGATGCCATCAAGAAGCCGCTTCCACAAGAATTACTGCAGCAAAAATAAGTATTCAAGTTGGAGTCATGTATATATAGTAGTTTGAATAACAAGTAAGTGCATTACCAGTAAATTACGCAGCCTATCCAAGACATTTATTGTTTCACAAGTAACTAGTACATAAAAAAATCACTTTATCCGAAAAAAAAAAAAAAAAAAAAACCTACAGAAATCCAACTTATTTACTTTGATCTTCAAACCTAACTGTCTTCTTAGTATCTTCAGGTTCTTCGTCACTATCGCCAATAAAGAACGGGTCCTTGTCTTCAGCTGGCTCCACCGCCTTCAACGGCTCCCATTTTCCGCCACGAGAAGGAGATGACGTATTAGCCTTAATGACACCAACTGAGCTTCGGGATGGTAATGGAGGAGGATCAGAATATAAAGCATCGTCGTCTTCTAAGAATGCGGGTGTGACTCCTGATTGTGGTCGTGGCTTGTGCAATTCTACATCACCATGAGGACGAGATGGCTTTCGAGGTGGTCGATCAGTATTGTCGACAAGATTTAAATCAGCAAAGTTTCCGTTAAGCTCGGTTGGGTCTTTGTCGTATGAATGTCCGCGAGAGATTTTGTAATTATACTGAGCTGGCCTAGAGCTGGACGAATAAGCTCTACCAGATCCAGCACTCGCCGATGACCCACCGTAATATCCTCCAGACTTTTCGTCATCTTCACCATCTAGCTTCTTCTTGAAATTGGCCACCCATTCATTGACCTTACTTCTGGTCTCTTGAAATCCCTTGGTCAGATTTTCTTTGATGATAGGCAAATCATCGTCAAAGAATGAATATTCCTTTTCGGGATACTGGCCTTCGCCATCATATCCACCATACTGGGAAGTAGGCTTGTACCTTGTTCTTCCATCTGAGGTTCTGTACGGATCACGGCGACCAGGGGCTGAAGTTTTTCTAGACTGCCTGGCTGAAGAAGTATCACCATTCAGCTCGGCGGCGAGTCTCTTAGCATACTCCTCGTCTGCTTCCAACTGTTTCTGTGCAGAAGTCTTTAGCTGAGGTGCTGGTCGGGGTGGTTGCTCTGGTACGAATTCCGGATCGGACATGCTAAGAAGTGCATTGAACGCAGGATCGAGCTTGCCGCCGCTCGCAATCAAAACAGCTTTGACTACAGCCAGATCCACATTTGGGAATGCTTCTGCAAGTGTCTTTTGAGCAGTAGCAAAAGGAGACAGTGGCCTTGGAGGCGGTGGTGGTGGCTTGTCATCGTTCTCGGCTCCTGGTGCTGGAGCAGCTGCCGAATCATCCAGTGATGCAGCCTCCACCGCACTGGTGGGAATACTTGCAGTTCTATCAGCCTTAGGCGAGACTGGAGCCTCATCAGGCGAATTGAGAACATCAGTCATTGATGATACACGATCTGGGACCGGTGAATGGACCGGGGATGATGGTGAAGCAGCAGTAGCAACATCTGGCTGCGGTACAGTGGCTTCGTCGTCCACCTCAGTGTACTCTGGAACCGGCTCTGGAGCAACCGGCGACAGTTCGTCAATCTGTTGATTTGAATCTGTAGTACTCATTTTGTGGTCTAAAAATCGAAGTGACCCAAGCGATCGGTAAGATGTGTAAGATATCAGAATATAGGACTATAGCAGAGTGAGGCACTAGCACCCGATGTAGTATGAACGCAGCAACGGGATTAATGCTTTTGAAATCAAGCGATTTAGCTGAACGATGCGCAAATCAAAACACGCAATGCAATCTTAAAAGAAAAACCGCTCGAATTGAGTGTGACGACGACGGTTGAGCTATGCTGGAGCTGGCTGACGACGACCTGCATTTATTTATTGATGACGACGATCGATTGCTGCTGTGGAGACTTGTTATTATTGTGCGCGCAACTAAAAAAACCGAGCCCTCGATAGCTGAGAATTGCCATACAAAAACGAACAACAAAACCCCGGCATGGCGACAGCTTACGCAGCTCACACAATAATAGACGACATATAATTTTCTAATAACTAATCGATATTATCTCGAGGTCAAAAACTAGTCAGCAAACATTTCAATTAAATCTAGATCCAAATTTATAGTATTTCGAAGGCAATTCAATTGGTTTGTTTTAAAATGATGGCCATTTCAGTGCTACTTTTCTTATATAAGGGTCTCGTAGACCGGCTTATTCCAAGATGCAGCCCGACAAAAATTCACGTTCTGTGGATAGCCTTGGAAGACACGTATATCTATAGTCAGGCAAAGTTGGGTCATGGCATCTGTAGAACCGCCGTCACTGCCTGCCGTGCTTGCAAGCTCATTAGAGGCAGAGCTGATTTCACAAGGCGCGGAAGCATTGGTCTACAAGTCCTTGAAGCACCCATATATCCCATCAGATCTTGTAACGAACGGTACCGTCACGTATACCCAGAGCACAGCAGGGTACATAATAAAATACAGACCATTGAAACCGTACAGACATGCGGTTCTGGATGCACAACTGACCAAACACCGCACTCTGTCCGAGGCCAGATTATTGTATAAACTTCTGGTTGCCGGTGTGCGGGTACCGACTCTGATTGCAGTAGATGCAAAACAAGGCTTGATCTGGATGGAAAACATAAACGGTCGGAGTTTGAAGCAGTTTATTTGGGATACAGAGACAGAATTGGATAACAAGCTTGCTGCGCAAGGAGGAGACAAGGAATTAATATATAAAGCTGTGTTTGAGTCGAAGTTGCACACCGTGGGGGCGCATGTAGCTCAGCTACATGTTCTCGATACTGTGCACGGTGATCTAACCACGTCAAATATTTTGATCCAGGAGAACGAGCACTCTTCCTTGGATCATATACAACCAGTAATCATTGACTTTGGGCTAGCGCAAGTATCGACGTTGCCAGAAGATAAAGCAGTCGACTTGTATGTGCTTGAGCGCGCGTTTATCAGTACCCACCCAATACACAGTAACGAGTACGTTGAGTGGCTACTAAAAGGGTATAACGATCATTGCTCAATGTCAGGAAAGTCGGCTAAAGTCAAGGCGGCAGAAGTCTTGAGAAAACTTGAAGCTGTGCGATTAAGAGGGCGAAAGCGGAGCATGGTTGGTTAATCACGGAGCGATGTATGTATGAATTTCTTATTATGCATTAGTCATTATGCCTTTGATACTTTTGTGAAATCTACAGACCATCCGAAACCAACGACCACGCCTCTGTCGGTAATTACGCCGGTGGTCTTGATTATTGACTGGCACACCCATCCTCGTTCCGCATTAGTCAGCGGTGCACCTTTAAGCATCGTCAATACTCGACAAACTCCTTCATCAGACAACATAACCCTGGAGTCATTATGAGAAAGCAATTTAATGTTGTTTGTTTTCGCCAAACTTATCAAACTTGGAGGTAACACGCAACAGTCCTGGACATTGATCTGGTTGACGGTTGGCAGTTGCAGATTGTATTGATTACAATAGTCGACGAGAGTCGCCAGTCTTGCCGTAGTAAACTCGGACACGCCAACTTTGCTAACCCCGTATTTTGATACTTTCTGTACAATGCTTCTATAAAACTCTAAAACACCTTCCATATCCACCGTGTCGTCCCCAGCGTCGTCCTCATCTGAAAAGATTACCTCTGGAAACGAGAGAATTAGAATAATCGAGTGAACTCCGTTTAGTGATTCCTTCAGCTGATCGAGTGCAGGCTCAACTATACTTGAACGAGAAATTGCCAATGTATGTACTGGTAGAAACAGTTTGGCTGGAAAGATAATCGTCAGTCGCTTTGCCTCAACTCTAAAAAAGTATTATTGCGAGATAAACTCACCAGTCACATCAACTTGGCACTTATCAAGACTACCGTCTAGCAATGGCTTGAACTGTGGTGAGGCGATAACAACATCTATATTATCGTCTAAAACAGATATTCCAGACTCGCTTTCGCCTGCATTGCCATTGCCGTTAGAAGCCCCCAAGTGATCACTTGCCTTCCACAGTCGCACTCGCTGCTCGAGGTCTGCCACCAGGTCGCCTGAGTTCACGACCGTGTTCTGAGCATGGGCAATGTTGCCGGTCGAGATCGTGATCGACATTTCCCGCTTAACTGATCACCTCCTATGCATCCAGACAGTCGCCTGCTCGTAGTGTCTGCTGCTGCTGTATAGTCTTGGAGTGAGATGGTCTTCAAATCTTCTTTGTTCCCAACGAAGTTCGACGATGTATGTCGTCCGCGGCAAGGCAGGGTAGCTTCTTGGCTGTTGTATGGAGCCAGGCGCACGGCAGCTCCACTGAACCCAATTGCATCGTCTGTTGTTTCGTAGTAGTTGTAGCTTATAGCGGTTTTTCAAATTTGGCTACTTTGAAAATGCCCAAAAAACAAGTTGTAATGACAGGTTATGCACCAAATTGTTGTCGTTATCTGGCTGTTTGGTCGCCTAGCCCCATAGTTGGTCGCCTCGTGCGAATTGGGAGCACAACTCCGGAAGGATTTTGATAGAGCCATGCAAACCAAAAGCACCCAGGCCAGTCTGCATCCGGCACAATTCTACCCGATAAACACTCATGAGCGCTACAACTGAGTCATTCTACGACCTGAAGCCGCTGGACGGCAAGTCAGAGCCCTTTGATTTTGCCCAGCTCAAGGGCAAGGTCGTGCTCGTCGTCAACGTCGCTTCCAAGTGAGTGCATGACTGTATCTTTCTACGCTTGATTTGCAGCTGACTAACGTTCGACAGATGCGGTTTCACTCCAGTATGTTTACTTGCACTGACTTGTTATAAATGAGTGTGATTATTGACATTCGACTAGCAATACAAAGGTCTCGAGGCACTTTACAAGAAGTATGCTGATAAGGACTTCGTTATTCTCGGATTCCCTTGCAACCAGTTTGGTGAGTCCTTTTTTTTTGGATTGACTATGTATTGACCAGAATTCTAACATTATAAGGTCGCCAGGAGCCTGGTTCCGACGAAGAGATTGCTTCATTCTGCACACTTAACTATGGCGTCACTGTATGTGATGGAAACTAACTCAGTTCGTGGGTGACAACCGGTCTAACATATGTATTTAGTTCCCAATCATGAAGAAGATTGACGTTAATGGAGACGGCGCTGATCCAGTCTACAAGTTCCTCAAATCGAAGAAGTAGGTTATCTTTTGTTTGTGTATTCAAGATTTTCTGTAGGGCGGGCAGATGCTAATCTATAATTAGGTCTGGGATCCTTGGCTTCAAGGGTATCAAGTGGAACTTCGAGAAGTTTTTGGTTGGAAAGGATGGTGAAGTACTTGAGAGATACTCATCCATGTCGACACCTGAAAATGTCGAGACTGACGTCAAAAAGCTCGTTGAAGCGTAAGTCTCGAGATTTGTACAGTAACTATCGAATAGTTTGTTTTTTTTTTTAATTCTTTCTGAAGGCAGTAATGGTTATGGAAATTCGTGATGTATATAATATGAATGGAAAAAACCTTCTACAGATTAAATCAGAAGCAGCATATGCTGTAATGTGATTAGATGCTACGTAAAGTACTCCTCTGGAGTATAAAACTTGACTCCCAAATTTTTTGCAAATTCTTTGTCTGAATCTGAATGATCTCCTTTACGACCAGCAGCATCACCAACAAAAAACGAGTGATCTTTATCTAATTCTAGTTTGACATCCGACCCAAGCTGTAGTTCATGGGCTTTCTTGACTATTGCCCACATACCAATATTAGGTTTGCGATATTCGTCCTTATCCGTGGCTGCTACGATATAAAGTGGCACATTTAGTGGCTTAATGACATTTTCCATCTTAGTCTTAAACTGCCATAAGCGTGTCTTCGTCTCGTCTTTGGGTTTCTTGCTCTTCTTGCTTGACTTAGGCACCAGCACTACTCCGCCTTGGTTGGTAAAAAGGACCAGCAAAGTATCGTCACAGCTTTGTTTTTGTTTAGCTAGAGACTTCTTTATTCGCTCTAGTGTCTTCTCTTCACCGTAAGTAAATTTCCAATCTTTCTCGTTACGTGCAAAGGAGAATCCGGACTGCGTTGCAATTATGGTTTTATCAATATCAAATCCAGCTACCGCGACACGGTGTTTCCCACCGTTATCTTCACGAGCACTTTTATGCGCGTACTGGCGATATGTTCCATAAAGAACTGTTTCGCCATGTAAATTCCACTTTATTCTTTCGTGCGTCTCGAGGCTTGTGGTTCTTGTGATCTCTTCATCTCCATTCGGATCCGTAGATATTGTGGGTGTAATTTTCTCTTTCGGCTCAGTCGTACTATCAATCTTGCGTCGCTTTGACAATGTATCATCAATTGTTGAACTTTCAGGAGAACCCACACCTGTTGAGCCTGAGCCTTTGATGAAGCCGTTTAATGATTGTTGAGTGCGTTTCGGTGTCATTGTCCAAACTTGACGACCGCAAACTCTCACACTATGATACCTATGACTTGGGCTGATGTTACACCAAGTTTGCTGTATCAGCCTTATAGACGGCATATTCAATTGAGAGTAAAAATGAGTAAGAAGTTCGAATAACGAGCCGCGTATACGAGTCATCGGTTGCTAGACCCGAAGCTCACCCCACCCTAAAGAAAAAGTGAGCGTTGGTCGACTAGAAAAAATAATTTTCGTTAAACGTGAATTGTACTTTCATACACCATATATCTTTTGCTCGACAGCGAGTTGTTTTCAATTATTCTTGGGAACTTGGATTCAGAGGAAACTTTGGATTTTGTGAATTTCACAGATTAAGGAAAGACAAAGATTATCACAATGGCAACTCCTTTCTCGTTACCGGAGCTGCCTCCAATTGACGCGCCGTGGGGGCCATCGTCGACTGCTATCGGCACAAAAGCGTTCGAAGGTGCTCCTTATGCACCTTTTTCAAAAAGCGATAAGCTGGGAAAGCTTGCCGATTGGACCCAGGATGCAGCCAGAGATGGCCGGGATCAACGTGGTGGACGACAGAATTATGGCCGCGGTCACAGAGGTAAGTTTGACTATTTCAAAGAGTAATTTAGATCTAATGCTGATGTGACAGACCCTTACCAAGCATACGGAGCCAGCACTGCATCAAGCTTTCAGTTTCAGAACCAAGAAGACGAATCTACTTTCTCTGTCGTCGATAGCAGCAGTCGCGCGGCCATCAAGCCCAGACAGACATTTGGAGGACAAGGTGGCAGCGGAGGAAGCGGTGGTCGTGGTGGTTTGGTTTTGCGTTCTAGAGGTGGATTTAACCAACGCGGTGGTCGTGGTGGAAACTTTGGTACTGGCAACAGAGGGGGATTTCAGCGATATGGTGGTGCTGGAGGAAGAGGTGGATACAATGATAGCGGTCGTGGTGGAGCCCGTGGAGGAGCTCGCGGAGGACGTCGGTTTGGTTGGAAGGATTATGATCGGCCGCAGCGATTACGTGACGCTTCAGTGGAGATTTCGCCTGATTGGAAGATGCTTGAAGAGATTGATTTCAATCGGCTGTCAAAGTTGGCCTTAGATATCAAGGAAGGTGAAGACGTTGAGACTTACGGGTTCACTTATTACTACGACAAGACCTTTGACCGTGCAGGCATGGCTGAGCGAAGACTGCAGGTCATTGACACTCTTTCATACAACCCGACTACTTCTGATGATCCTGTCATTTTGCAAATGGCTGCCAGAAATGAAGCCACCGTTTTTGCTACAGATTCGATTCTTAGTATGCTGATGTGCTCACCACGATCAGTGTATCCATGGGATATTGTTGTTGTGCGTGAAGGTAATAAGCTTTTCTTCGACAAGCGCGAAGGCGGACCATTGGACTTTGTCACTGTCAACGAAAATGCTGGTGAGCCACCTGTCGAGGCTAATGAGGGTGCAGCTGCGAACAGCATTAATACTCCATCATCACTTGCTTTAGAAGCTACTTTTATCAACCAGAACTTTGCCGCCCAGGCTGTTCGCGAGAAAGAGGGAAAGTACGAGTTTGAACGCCCCAACCCATTCTACAACCCTGAGGAGGAGACCGAGCCACTTGGTTCCCGCGGATACAGATACCGCAAGTTTAACCTTTCGGTTGCAAGCGAGGAAGAACCGCTGAACTTAATTGTCCGTACTGAAGTCGACGGTGCTGTTAAGAACGCTCATGGCGAGGATTCACTGGTTACAATTAAGGCTCTGAATGAGTTCGACACACGCGCTCCTGGTGCCGGTGGTGCTCTTGACTGGAGACTCAAATTCTCGTCGCAGCGTGGTGCTGTTGTTGCCACAGAGATGAAGAATAACTCTTGCAAGCTTGCCCGGTGGACATTACAGTCCCTTCTTGCTGATGCTGATCAGATGAAGCTGGGTTTTGTGTCTCGTGCTAATCCTAAGGATAAGACTCGTCACGTTGTGCTCGGAGTTGTGGGATACAAGCCCCGAGACTTTGCTAACCAGATGAACTTGTCACTCAACAACTGCTGGGGTATTGCAAGATCTATCATCGACATGTGCTTAGAACTACCCGAGGGCAAGTATATTATTGTCAAGGACCCTAACAAACCAATGATCAGACTTTACGACATTCCTGCTAATGCATTTGACGATGTGGCTGAGGAAGACGAGGCTGAGGAATAAGTTTAATATGATGCAGTGAAAATTTTAAGAAGTAATAAAAAGACTAAAACTATGGTGTATATTTGAAACGCCTATTATGTACATGTATCATTTGTCATCATTATCTAAATCATTCTCCAGGTGTATCTCTAGGAACATCTACCCAACTTGCCTGACTGTCTGGTCTACTACTGCTAGTCAAGTCTTCGGCGCACTCAATAATCCGTCGCAGCCCGGTGCCCCACGACGCCACTCCAGAGTGTACCATCATGAACTCAACCAATTCTTCTTTCCCAGACTCTTTGTTTCCGTAGATTACTACCTGTTTCAAAATCTGACTCAAAAGCTGCAATTGAGTGTCAGGCAGTGAAGGAATTATCTTTTGAAGTCTAGCGCTGTAATGCTTAAATTCTCGATCTGGTAACTATTTAATTAGCATTTGATATTTAAGTTTCCGTTCATTTCAACGTATCACTCACACTATTCTTGAATGCTAATAACCGGTCTAGTAGAATCTTCGCAGACTCAGGTGTAGCAATTGAGTCCTCTTCGTCGGTATCGCCACCGGTACCACCAGCCCCACCACTCGCACCAGTCATAGCACCATTCTTATTCCCTAGTGTAGAAATACTTTCCTTCTGTGACTGGCCCTTAATAGACCCATTGCCATTTGTAGCAAATTTCAACGCGACAGGCGCGTCGTTATAGTGCGTAGGCGCGTTGGTGGTTTGGTACGATGTCATCTATCCCCCGCTTCCTAATTCTCTGTCAGCAAAATATTAGAGCCATTAAAAGATAATTTGATGAAGTATATACATACTGTCAAAAGTAAGAACGTTTTCGGATCGTGCTGATGAGTATATATCTGAAATGGCGGAACCCAATGGCTACGGATTATGGACGAGTT
The DNA here is from genome assembly GCA_030564125.1 of Myxozyma lipomycoides. Classification (NCBI taxonomy): domain Eukaryota; kingdom Fungi; phylum Ascomycota; class Lipomycetes; order Lipomycetales; family Lipomycetaceae; genus Myxozyma; species Myxozyma lipomycoides. The sequence goes on from JAJLTW010000042.1 coordinate 56,597, forward strand.
GTGTTGTTTTCAATTCAATGTTGGGACCATTCACCTGTTCGATGCTTTCCAATGCGAAATAGTTGAAGCGCTTCAATAACATTAGCAACGAATAATAAAATTAGTTGCTCCATTTTTTTTTCTTTTTTCACAGGAATGCGAAATTATATGATATTATAGGTGACATAATTTCTGGAATGATAATAACCTTTACAACAAATTGAACAGCGATTAGAACTGGTACAAACAACGAACACCTGCAAAATACAACCCAATAATGAATGACATTAACGTAAAATTTCCTCAGGCCATTTCAAGAATTAGCAGCCAGTACATTATTAGAACATTTCTGCACACTGTGAGGACATATAAAACTAATTTCATCTGCATCCATCTCCATATTCCCATAATCCTCGTGGTCTTCCACGTTAGCTTGCTCCAAGGTAGCAGTGACAGCTTGTACAGCAGTATCGTAATCAAACTCATCGTCATAATCATCAACAAATTCATCGACGTCTGCGAATTTATCAGCGCTTGGCTTGTTGACAACGTACACATCGTCACTAGATTGAGTAGGTAATGGCGGAGGTCGTGACGAGATGAACGTAGACCTGTTCTTTGTGTCATTTAATGGCATACCACGTACTGGTGTAACAGCTGGATACACCAAAGCGTGTCGTTGCTTTTCAACGGTTAATGGCCGGCCAAATGGCGTTTGCGCCTTTGGCACTGGGCGATACATGCCCTGTGCAGTTCGAGATCTAGCAGACGGCGTCATGAGTAGAACGTCCTGTCTAGGATGGTTAACAAATGCAGACACAGATCGCTGTTGTATTCCTTTCTTACGTAATGGACTATTTGAACCTGTGCTTGTGCGATCACTGTCTGAGCTAGTATTACTCAAAGACCTTGTCGGTGCATTGGCCCTTTTAATCGCTGGTGACTCGGCGACAATAGGATTGGGAACTCCCATGGGAACACGCTTCACAGAATTAACTGACATTTTACCAAAATTAGGCTGCTTCGGTGGAGACTGGATATTTTGCTGTCGAACGTCGCGAGCTTGCAGGGGTGCGCGTCGGATTGAACTGACTGGTGTCTTTGTTGGTTTACGTTCTGGTTGTGCCACCGGAGGTGGATTTGCATTTGACACAGCACGAGAGACGGAAGATGCTGTAGGCCGTGCTGGAGTTCGCCTAGAAGTAGTTTTCGATACTCTAGCATTCGCTTCTTCTTCTCTCAAAACGTCCAAAAACCGTTCACCATTCACCATAAATGGAAGACCAGTCTCTTCTTCCCACGTCGCTAATGCCGATTTAAGATCCGCCGTTACCTTTGGTTTTCGTTTCGCAATTCGCTTACGCATTTGCTCTTCCCTAAGCAAGCGAGTTGGGTCACGTTTACCTCTATTAAGCAATCGCGATGCGTCTTGCTGTGACTCTTCAAGCTCGGCCACATTTTGCTGCAGCTCACGGTATGCGTCGATAAGAGCTAATACAGGCTTGCGCTCGAGTAAAAGGTTATTCAATCTTGCGATTTCGCTTTCATGTGAAGCAAGTGATGCATCAGTAAATATGTCGGTCCACGCTGGTGTAAATTCAAGCATCTCGTCTTCTGAAAAGTATAAGCTGTCCCAAAGACTCTGTAGTGTCTGGCGCGCGTCTTGAATGAAAATATGCATGTAGTCTCTCTTCTTTTCATTAAGCCTCGCTAACTCAGTTTCGTATGCTTCAATAACGGATAGTGCAATACCACGGTTGGCACGGTCAAACGCCTTAATTATGGCCTCATCTTCAGAAAGCTTATCCCACAAGTGCTGAACTGCAGATTTTGCTGCAGCGAGCCTCTGAAGTCTGCTATCTTTTTCTTGCTGCAGAACTTCCCATTTAGAGTGCAATCTCTCAAGATCGTTATTTGTCAACCCAAGGGCCTGTGGGCTCCTCTTGCAAGACTCTAAGATATCGCGATCAATATTATGCTGTGAAGTGCCAAGTTGTGCCCAAAGCGTAACAATCTGAGTAGCATGCTCTTGTACAACACTTAATCTGCGATTATATTCTGCCGCAATTCGCTCCACTTCAGCTTCAAGCTCGGCAATGTTCGCATTTGTGAGTGTGTACGAGTCAGCATCGAGCTCGAGTAAATCAGGCCGTACATCGAATCCAGCTAAAGCAATTGCCATAGACTTTAAACGTGAAAACAGTTCGTTCGCTTTGTCATATCGCTGCGTGTATATACTTTTGAGTGCATCATGTTGCTCTGTCAGACGTTCAAATGTAGCGAGGTATGGGGTGGGAATAGTATCTAGACCATTGGTGTCCGTAAATGAAAGCTCGGAAACATCACGTAGTGCATTCATCATTGTCCGCAGTTGATCACAAAGCTCAACGCACGACGCGTATAATTGTTCTTTTTCAGCAGTTACATCTTGTACTTGTTGTTCAAGAGCTTGTGAAACTGCAGCATACAGGTCTCGTTCTCGTGTCAGGCGATCGTTATTTGAAATGCCGATATCATCATACAACAGCTGTAACTTGTCGTTGATCAGAGCCAGTTGCGATGATATATATGACCCTCTTCTGTCCATTTTGCTCAATGATATTGAGCGTATAAAAAGCACAATTTAAGCGAGCGGGTTGTTGCCGTTCGAGATTGTACGTATGTACATGTTCGAGACGCTTAAATTTCACTTGAGGAAAATATAAACAAAGTGGAGTTGTCACGACAACCTAGCCCTATAGGCCTAATTGCGGAGATCGCGGCGCGTCGCGGACGCGCCTTCGGCTCCACGATACGCGTTATTCACATGCTCATCATGCAAGCCAGAGACGAACTAAATATAAGAAGTAGGTAATCATTAATAATAATAATTATGCAAGTCATTGCATGACAAGTCAAACTATGATGTATATAAGCCAGCAAGTGCAGGTGAACTATTTCAGCCTTCGCAATGATGTGCTCGAATCTTGACAAGGCATTTGCAATTGTTCGACAATCAGATTTGATAATACACAATGCTTAAAGAGAATGTATGGCCAAGAAACGTACCTTTGCCTGTTCACGTTATTGCAGAGATATGCTCGTACTTGACGGCACTAGAGGTCGCCAATTTCAGATTACTTTCAAAAGGGACCCGTCAAATTGTGGATTCGAATTTTGATTTATTTTTTGATCATGTTTCTATCAATGTTGATGACAACAGTGAAAAAGAATTGCGTGATATTAACGACCTTGTGTTTCTTGGGAAGCATGTTAATACAATTCGTTTTGTCCGTGACAAAGATTACGGTATTGACTATTTTGCGTCAGTGATGAAGCGTATTAATTCCAAATGCGGCAGCAGTATCAAGGAAGCGGTACTAATTTATCATTCAAGTTTCTATTTTTCAAGGTACTCCATTCCGAATTGGTTTCAGTCGCTAAGATCTCCTGAGGTTAGCGTACACTGGACTGAATATCTCTTGACTGCTATGGATGGATTTGGGACGAATGAGTAGGTGGAGTTGAAATTGCACATGGGTAACTTCATCGTTGGTCGCCCAGATATCCAGTCAGTGTTCAAATTTCCAGTTGGAGATATAGCCACTAAGAGTCTTAATGTGATGCGCCTGTTAATTGCAGGAGACATGTATATACCAGACTCAGGCATGGCGTCTTGTTACTTAGAATCATGCGTTGGAATTTCTCGTTTGATTCATCGACTCCCAAAGTTAAAGTCTATCACAGTAAGATCACTTTCACTTGCCGGCGACAAAGGAAATTCTACTGAAACTCGAGGACACATTTTACCAGAACCTATTGAGCTTCCTAATCTGGAAGAGGTTTTTCTTGTGGATTTATCACCGAAATTGTGTATCTATTTGACGAAATCACTGATTAGACCAAATGCTAGCACAATCAAGCGATTGGATTTTGCAGACTTTTACCGAGCGATGAAGGAGCGAGGGGCCGCAGATGGACAGCCAATTACTGTGAAACGCATTAATGACTTGATGTTGAAGGTGCCATTCACATCATTGTATCAACTTAATTTAGACTATAGTGATCTGGATAATGATTAGTTTATTGACCAGTTACTTTCAGCTTTACCTAATCTGAGATATTTGTCGCATCGTCATTACAGTGGTACACTCAAGACCGCCATCAGATTAGACACGAGTGGTGGTACTAATGTGTTGAACGTGCACCCAGGTGCGTACAAGCTGCGTAAATATAGATTTACGTGCATATTACAACTGGAATCCTAGGATTCCCACGGTGTTACAACCAGAGATATGTCATTAGTGCTGAGTTTGATGTTGATACAGGCTTAACGTATGGCGCGAATGGGACAGTACGTTATCGCTTGAGAACAGCCAAAGAATGTAGTTTGCGATTACGATCATATTCGTGGCCGTCAATCAAATGGCCTTATAGTTTAGTTGTAGCTGAGCACAGGAAGTTGCGTCAGACGTTACGACAATATTCCGAATTTACAGTACAAAAAGAATGCGGTTATGATTCAGTTACTGATTGCTGTAATACTCTGATGACGTTTTACGATGAGCAAATGTCCGAGCTTGTCAAGGTAATTGGTGAATCTCGGTGGGATAGCAGTTACTCGCGGTTATCCGCTTTGGAGTCGACGAGAATTTTTGAATCGTTCGACGACTTCTATGACAAACATTTTCAGCTAGTGGTAGCACTACAATACGCAATACAACCGGCAGTGGATGGTATCTCTTTAGTCAGAAATTTAATTAATGAAAGTGTGATGGATATTATATCGACAATGGAAGACTTGGAGGTTCTTCAGGATAAATACTTCAGTACATGTTCACCAGCTGTGGAAAAGACTCTTGAACAAGACATAGTGTATAAGATGGGCTCTTTACTCGACAAGTACGGGAGCTTGCACTTTACATTGTCATCGTTTAAGGGGCGATGGACTAAGATCATAAAGTATTTGGATAATTAACGATGCAAGGACTCCGAATTATTGCAATGGGATTATGTTGATTTGGCTGGCTATGCAGGGTTAAAATTTTCAAGAATTTGGAGTAATAACAGCGGAATTATGGCGTTCAGTATGGTACGTATATGCTATAGCTCAAAGGTTTAGTTACCTACAGCTTTTATTAAACGATTTGGAATGATAACTGATCAATGGGACGGGGTGGTCGTAATATGCCGAGCATTTGAAAGCAACTGGAACTAAAAAGAGCAATCACGATTCACCTGAAATAAAAGTCCCAATTCTACCAGCATTACAAGAAAAGAAAATAAGCAATAGATACAATCGGCCTCGTTTGGGAGCCTCAAGCCGCGTGGATCAAAAAAGAGGGGATTTAAAAGCTTCGCAGTTGTCGTTGGTCTTAAATACATACGGGTTGACAAACTCTGTTTGATGGACTAGGTTTGCAAAGAAAATACAGAAAAGAAACCAATTATAATAATGACAAGTCCCGCAGAAGGTAGGTGCGAGAAAGATCGAAATCACAGATTAACAGTAAAACGAGGTGCGCACTCGCAACGACGAGTAGTCGCTATTCTCTAGTAATAATTGCCTTCTTGACGTCGTCAACCGACAACGGTCAAGTCGAAATTAACTTGGGCCAAGCGTTGAAACATCATCGTAAATCCGTCTGATCTCATCAATCTAATTATGTACATAGTTATTAGTTATGTAGTATCATCATTTTTCCCACCTCCGACGTCCAAAAGTCACCCAACGTTGTTTGCCTGTGCGCACCCGCTCTTAGACTTGAATAAAGGGCCACTCCGGGGGGCAGACAGCGGCTGCCTGATCCAGAAAAGAGCCCATAGTACCTACTTACTGCGCTACACCCATCCCCAGCGCTAGTGTGATGCGCGTCGTCGGATGCGCTCCCCACTAACTAACTGGACCAGGGGCGTGATGATGTATGTACATAACATATGTGGATAAACAGAGAAGGGCAGGGCGAGAGGCAAAGTAAAGAAGAATATACAATTCTGTGCTAGTCTTTGTTTGCAAGAACTGACGCTTATAACCTCTCGATCGACTGCAACTGTTGTGGTGGCTTACATTCTCCAGTCCCGGCTGCTGTCTCAAGCGACTTAAACACACGCTCCCCAGCCTACGAATTCGAGGCTTGCTGCCCGCTTTTGCCTAACTTGACTTTTAACATGTTATTTAATTTCTACCACAGTCGTCATCAACAATTCCGTCAGTCACCACGCATCATAGCTGGGGGCCCTTTCGTTGCGGTACCAGGCTTTCCAATTATCTTTAAATTCAGCTTTTTTTTTTGTCTCCACGTTCTGTTTCCAGTCAGTCTGGGACCACCTGCGATCGTGCTCAGATCATTGGGTTGCTGCGTCGTTATTACGCGTTTGGCGTGTTTTCCCTAAAATCCCACAGGCAACATACCCGACTGATATCGCGAGCACTACGATGCCACAGCACTGCTCCAGATAGATTTTTTTTTCTCGGGTTGATTGATTGAGCTGATAATTTCACGCTGCAGCGTCTAATTGAGTAGATCAATGGCGACGGAGGAAGGCATGGCCCGAGCAACTGGCGCGCCGGGCGCTACCAATAATTCTGCCAGGCTGATGGTTTCGCCAACGATTACAACTGTATCAGAAGAACCAGCTAACCCAAAAACTACAGCTTTAAAGTCTTCTCCTGCTGGTGCCACTTCAGCTGCCTCTGAGCGGACGCTGTCACCCGCGCCGTTATCTCGAGGTGTTCATACACCGCGTCGCATCCGATCACCAGGTTCCGTATCAGCAGTCTCAACGAGCGCAGATTCACCGACATGGTCTCGTCGTGGCCATGTTAATATTATTCTAGAATTAGATCTCAATTGCAATGTTATTTGGGCTTCCAGATCTTGGACCACCGTCGTCGGGTATGTGTTTTTCATCTTCCCCAGCTTGTTCACCCCTTACTGACCGTACAGCGTTGATGTCAACGATTTGCCTGGAAATCCTATATCTGAGTACCTAGTAGGCGATAAAGATGTTTTCCAGCGTGCTACAGATGCAATGCTTGAAACGAACTCATCATATAGGCTCAGATTTACGACGATTAAAGGTGACCTTGCCCACGACTTTGGCGACACCGATCTTCGTGACTCTCCGGTATCGTCTGCTATGGGCTCTCCGAAGCAGTCTTTTTCACGCGACGACCACCAAGCTTTGACTCATCATCACCGAACTTACTCAAACTCTCAAGTATCCTCGCCGACTGCGGTGCTTGCTCACAAATGGAATTCTGTAACTATCCCTTTGACTAGATCAGACTCTAGTCCAACTGTACAGCGACATCAGTCGTCTCCTGCTACTCTTGTGCACAGAATGGCCTCTGGTTCGGAACAAATGTTGAAGAATTTGGAAATGGAAGGTCAAGGTATCATTATATTTGACAGAAATACACTGGAGCCTATCTACGTAAGTTTCCTATTTGATTGCTCGACTGCATTTGTATGGCTAACTATCTAGTCTATGTGGGTTCTAAAGCCATATCATGAGCCGATAAGACCTGTCGTTGATCTTCCACCGGCCTTGGTGGATTCACTGGGGTTTGGCGCGGATGTTTTGGCCAGCTACGTCAGCCGTATCACTGTTGACCAAATTACGGATACCCAAAGTTTTCCTATGCAAGGTCCTATCATGTGCCGTATCTGTGAACGATTAATTCAACCATGGTGGTTTGAACGCCACTCAGAGCTCTGCCTGGTCGAGCACAAAGTTGAAAGCGAAGTTCAAGTGGCTCAAGATGTCCTTCGTGAACAGCGGAACACTGTGCTACAGATTCTGAACAAAGCAGATAATCACAACAGCGAAGGTGTGCCACCAGAATATAGAGGTCTGCCGGTCGCTATTTCACGGTTGCATGCGCAACGATTTTCAATGGCTTTAAAGCAACTAGCCAAGGGCCATCAAAAGTCACCTGTGCGCGTGCTTGAAATGTTACTGGATCTTTGTGATACTGCCATGGCCGTGAATACTCCTGCTTTACATGAGGACCAACAGTCAAACGCTGCTATCGAAGGGGGTTATCAGATGAGAGTCCAGTCACCACATTCTGAGACCAAAGTTCGACAAGTGCTATCCTGGCGTGCTCCGGTTATTGAAGATGAGGGTCTTGGTCTACTATGCCACGACACTGAAAATTTTGCTAGACAGAAAGTCCAAGCGGTTCTCAGATTGGGTAATACGATCATGTATTCGGAAAAGATCCAGCGTGAACTTAGTATTTTGGTACAAGAAACGATCGAAGAAGCTGTTTCCAAGACCCTAGAGCACCAGCAGGCGCTGGAAGAAATCGAGGAAAGTGATAGCGAAGACTTCAGGTCAGATATGGAGGAACTGGGCTTTTTTTCCAGCCATGACCCATCACACGAGGAAAACGACGCATCTCCAAGTCCGGGTTATAATTCTAGTGCCATTTCAATTGCTTCGGGTTCGTCGCCGACTGGCACACCAAAGTCATTTTTACACAATGCCCTGAGTCGAGCAACATCCCGCAAATCGACACTTGTTGATAAAGAAGGAGGTGACAGTGATAGCACTCGGTCGTCACTGGTGTATATGCGCGAGAATGCGAATAGCTCGCCACTAAGCGATCCAGAACTGAATACGAAGATGAAGGCGCGCAAGAGCAGCAATAATTTATTTTTTGGTTCACCTGCGCGTCAAAAGTCGCCTTCTGTTGGTTTTTCAAAGTCACCACTATTACAGCATAAGCAGCAACATAAAATGTTCTCCGCTTCTGAAGCGAGCAGCAGTAATTCAAACAGTGTTAGCGGCCCGAGCACAGACAGAAATGGGCAACAATTGTCAGATAATTTGTCTTTCACACCTTTGACCTCACCATTACTATTTCCTATTGATTCTTATGATAACGGGCAACGAAATCATCGTCGTCGAAGGTCTTCAAATGCGTCAGATTTCTCAAGAGCTCCTGTTTCACCTTTACTGTCTTCAGTGACTCCAGCAGTTCGTCCGGCACAACCAAGTATGAAGGATTTTGAAGTAATTAAGCCCATCAGTCGAGGTGCGTTTGGAAGCGTATACCTTACTCGTAAACGCAATACCGGCGATTACTACGCTATCAAAGTTCTCAAGAAGTCTGATATGATTGCAAAGAATCAGGTGACAAACGTCAAAGCTGAGCGAGCTATTATGATGTCTCAGGCTGAATCTCCGTTTGTTGCTAAATTGTTTTTCACGTTTCAGAGTAAAGAGTATCTTTATCTGGTTATGGAATACCTTAATGGAGGCGATTGTGCAGCATTGTTGAAGGCTTGTGGAGCGATGCCGGAAAAATGGGTCAAGAAGTACATAGCTGAAGTTGTTTTGGGGATTGAGAATTTGCACGAAAAAGGAATCGTTCATCGGTAAGTGTATAATGTCAACTTAACAATTTGATTCTAACTGAGATATAGTGACTTGAAGCCGGACAATCTTTTGATTGACAAAGAAGGGCACCTCAAGTTGACGGACTTTGGCTTGTCTCGAGTTGGTTTAGTAGGCCGTCAAGCTCGTGTTCGCAATGCCAGTACTATTGAACCACCAGATATTTTCCAGATTGGTGGGGCAGGTACTCGAGCAATGTCAGTATCATCACAAGCAGGATCATTAGAGACACCAAGGTTCTTAGATAATGGTTATGTTTCTCCTTGGTCAACCCCACAAATATCACCTGATGTTGTAAACTTGCCGCAACCTGGCTATTTTTCGCTTAGTCGACCGGCGATTACTGAGCAGAAGTCACTTTTATCGACCTCGCTTAAGCCAGATTCTGATGGTTCTGCGAACGAAGGTTCAAGCAGCGGTAGCGCTGGTGGGACCGGGAATGAGACTATCCAGTCAATGCTTAAATCTTTCTCATTGAACGAAGGAAGTGCCAATAGTGGACCCGCTCCTGCTTCTATTCCACCTCCATCTCGTTCGAAAATGGACAAGGATGAGGATATATTTGGTGGGCCAGTAATAGTTGGAGACATTCATGCTGCCCATCTGTTAGCAACTTCGTCTTCATCTACACAATCCTCTATGATGATGCCACCGCCACCTGCTCCACAACCTCAAAATATGGCATTGTTTGATCGAGGTGCCGGTAAGAAGTTTGTCGGAACACCAGATTATCTTGCACCCGAGACCATTATTGGTACTGGCCAAGACGAAATGTCAGATTGGTGGTCTCTTGGATGTATCGTGTTTGAATTTTTGTACGGCTATCCGCCATTCCATGCATCTTCCCCCGACGAAGTGTTTGAAAATATTCTTGAGCGTCGCATTAACTGGCCCAGTCCTGATGATGAGTCTGCCCCACCAGTGTCTCAGGTAGCTATTGACTTGATTAACAGACTTATCTGCACTGATTCTGCTGATCGGTTGGGTGCCGAGACTTCAGAACAGGTTAAGACTCATCCATTTTTCGAGGGTATCAATTGGGCGACTGTGTGTACAGAAGAAGCGCCGTTTATCCCGCAGCCAGTTGATGATGAGGACACTGCATATTTCGATGACCGTGGTGCTGCTTTGCAAACATTCCCCGAAGAGGACAACGAGGATGATCCCAAGAAGCTTGGCTCCAAGGTGGCTAGAGATGATGACATTGAAGAATCCAAGGCAGTGTCAAGCGAGTCAAGTATTGACACTGGGATTGGTAGCAATAGTTATAAGGATTCCACTGGCAGCATCAGTAGTACGGCAACAGGTCCAATCACGACAATTCGAGGCAACAAGCTGCTTCCACTTCATATTCCGCATCACTTTCGAGGTCGACGAATAAGAAGACTCAGTGAGCCTGTTGCGGCTGACGATTTTGGATCGTTCGCGTTCAAAAACCTGCCTGTGCTTGAGAAAGCCAACAAGGACGTGATTCAACGACTCAAGTCAGAGCATATGGAACATATGAAACAAGCTGCAGCTTCAAATGTGCCAGTATCTGCAGAACCTTCTGGTCTTATTGAACCTTCGCCTGTCAAGCCTCGGACTGCTTCTTTGATGATTAATGGAGGTACCGCTGGCGCCAACAATGGACTGGGAGCGGCTATCAATTTGAACTATATGAAGCGTTCTGGATCACCGTCCAGTGGCTCGAGTACGTCAAGTGGGTTCTTCAGGAATATATCGCCAAATCGAGCCGGCAGCGTATGCGTAGCAGCAGTCACCAGTACCGGGTCTGGTGGTGCTGCACCTTTCCTTTCAATTCCCTCTTCACCGTTGACGACGGCTGTGCCTATTAATGCCGTGGACGACGAGTTGACGGACGCAGATGTTGTTGAGCAACAATTACCTCCTCCAGCCAGCGCTGCTTCAACGCGACATGTGTCCTCGACGTCATTGAGATAATCATCGTTTCGTCTTTGTCATTTTATACACTCTATGCATTATATGGTTCGGTGTACTTTCTTTTAATTTTTTGGTTTTCTACTTTCTTTGTCGCTATATTTTTGCTACGTTTGATCTGCTTGTATTTGTCGGTGTTTTCAAGGTTTATAGACAGTTTTGAATCTTTAGGGATCAAGTTGACCAAGAGAATGTTTTATTGTTTTGGTATAAAAATTTTTTTTTATGATTGTATATGCTTACTGGGTGGTAGGCCAGGATTTTATGGAACTCTTCGGTGTTTTTGTTTTAATGTTTTTATATATCTTCTTTGCACATTGTATTTTTAGGTTATATACTTTCACGATGTTGATTCATCTTTAATCAGATATAAATATCTCATCTCGCGCTATCTGATTATCTGATCATCTTCAGCGCTAGTTAACTCCCGACAACTCGGACCCCCAAGAACTGTCACACTGCTATTACAGGCGTTGCCGAGCCTGGACTATTCACTGTGATAATTTCGCGATTAAAGAGCCATTAAAACGACGCATTATTCTACTTAAAGTAGATTGACGATACACACCCGGTTTCAACATAAAGTATACCAACACAATTTCGAGACGAAGGTCTTCAATCGAGCCACGTTTTGTAAAGAGTTGGTCGGCGTTACCGGATTCAATAACGGATAGTCGACTTCTACGCGGATGATTTTAGCTGGTCGATTATATTTCTTTTAGGTATCAAGTTATAGCGGAAAATAAGCACATAGATATGGTGGAATCAAATTTAGATAGAGAGGTATATTCGCGATTAGGGAGAAGCAGTGACGACTCAGATAAGGCTTCGACGGAAAATGCCTTTAACTCAAGGCAGTATACTCGAATCTCATCCGACTATTTTGACGAAGATTATGATAGTAGACAGTTTGAAGTTGAATCAGAGCTTGAGTATGAAGGTGATTTAAGAAGAAATGCGATTATTACACCGACACAAGTTCCTCAAGGTCTAATCGGTCGATTTATGCATGAGATTGGACTATGGAATTTTTCTAAAGCACCAAGGGATGTTAAAATTATATGTCTGCAACATATGTGCAGATTATTTGCATTTGGTACGTCGACATTAGTCATGGCAATATATTTTCATGCGCTCGGGTTTAGTGATTTGTTGATTGGTGTGTTCATGACTGCTACATTGATTGGTGACTTGGTCACATCGTTTTGTTTATCATTAGTTGCAGATAAACTCGGGAGAAGAAGGGTATTGTTATTGGCATGTGGATCGATGGCATTATCTGGTGCATTCTTTACGTTTTCGTCAAACTTCTACGTCATGATCACCGCGGCTATAATAGGTATAATTTCTCCAAGGTGAGTTGAAGGATAAATACGAGTTTTAAGCGTATGACTAATCGTAAAGTGGTTCTGAAGTAGGACCTTTCAGAGCCATTGAGGAAAGTACATTAGCACATCTTTGTCCGATTGAGATACGAACAGATATATATTCGTGGTATGCCCTGTCGGCACGTTTAGGTATGGCCATGGGAACAATGACAATGGGAGCTCTGACGCAAGCATTACAAGAACATCGAAACTGGACAAATATTGCTACGTATAGACTGGTGTACGGAGTTTATTCGTTGATGGCATGTTTCATGTTCGTATTGTCGTTTTCACTGTCAGACCGATGCGAACTTGACGCGTATTTATATCGCACCCAACAATCACCGCGACCGATTGATAATGTTGATCGCTACGAACTGGCAGATGCTGATATTTCTGGAGGTGAAGATGAGGATGAAAATCCCACACCGGCTCTGTCGGGTATGGGGGACAGATCAGCGACTACATGGAGCGATTTTATTCCTAAACTATCTGCGCATTCATACAAAAGACTAGCAATCATCGTACCACTTATATTCCTAGATTCCTTCGGTGGTGGGCTCGCGTCAAATGGTTGGATTTCGTATTATTTTGCTCGTCGATTTGATGCCCAAGAAGCCCTACTAGGACGTATGTTCTTCTTCGCTAACATCATCGCCGCTATTGCGGCACTAGTATCGGCATCAATCGCCAAGCGTCTTGATCTCGTTCGCACAATGCTTTGTACGCATGTGCCATCTTCAGCGTCGATCGGATTGATTCCAGCAGCTGGATCAATGGGACTGGCGATGGCTTTGTTCTTCTTCCGCGCTGGAACTCATATGATGGACCACGCACCACGACAAGCTTTCATATCATCAATCGTACTTCATGACGAACGCACATCCGTCATGGCAGTTGTATCGGTCGTGCGCACTCTGTCCAATTCACTGGGCCCCACCATTACCGGCACATTTGCAGGACAGGGTCGGATGTGGATTGCATTTGAAATTGGCATGGGTTCCAAGTTGCTGTATGACCTTGGTATCTTAACCTTCTTCTGTATCCGCAAAGTACACCCTGTTTCATAATTCACGATAGCACAAGGCGTTTCTTAGTTTTATTTTTTTTTATTTTGGTAATTGATATTAATGAAGGTCTTCGAAATCAATATCGTCAAAATCACCGTAGTCGGACCCAGCTTGCTCTTGTGCTGTTGGTGCCGACATCGGCGTCACAGATCGTCTTGTCACCGCTGCTGATCCTGCAATTTGTAATTCTGGAGGTAAATGTATTTTCTTCGACAATTTTGCGATAAGGTTGGCCCGAAAATCAACATTCCATTCCGGGATGAAGCCGCCATGTAGTTTTGTATTTGTAGGTTTTAATAAAATAACGCCCCAACAAATTGTAAAATTCGTGATTGTAATTTTGGTACCAAGTTTGAGTCCTACTTGAATATTGGGAATCGGCTTATGTTCAATAGCCCAAATTAAGCGACCTAGTGGATCTTGAAGTAATACTTTACACAAGTTTTTACCCACCAGTGATGGAATTGGTTGTCCTGGCTTGACAGGGGTGAAAATATGATAATGCAGACCATTTGCTGACGGCGGAACTGTTTGGTTGGTCGATTGATTTGCTGAATGAGATACAACCGCACTGCCTTCTTCAACTTGGGGAATTTCTGTGACCACTCGTCGTCCAGCGCCAGGACCAGATTGCACACCGCCTTCGTCAATCTTCCGCAATTGTTCGTTACAGCTCAGTCCAATCTCCAAAATATCAACAATCTGAAAAGTGAGAGGACCCTTACGTGTAGTTGATCGACGATTAGTCAGATCTTCGATCGGAGGAAGCAGATTCGATTTTTGGAGAAATGTGGATGACTCTTCTGAAGATGACAATCTTGCTGGTGCCATTTCACGCAAATTACCATTCATGAATCGTCCTTGAAGTATTTTAAACAGTCGTTCTAAAGTTGACGGATAGACTCCCTCATTTTGAATCTTAACGGCCTCTTCGATCCATGAATTGGTTGGTTTAATGCCGTATTCGTCGATGAACATCTTGCATATCTCTGGCGAGGCGCTTGTAGGCCCCGACGTTCGCGGGGTCGCTGGAGTAGAACTTGACACGTTTCGTGACAACGGTGTGCCTGATACACGTACTGAACCTGATGTAGTCATATTAGCCGTGCCTCGAGGGACTGTGTAATCAATAACTCCAATATCAATCAAATTCGATTGTTTTCATTTGAGACGCGTTCGAACGCGCGAACCAAAAAAAAAAAAAAATAACGCGTCGCAAAAGTCACGTGTATTTTTCCCAAGAAAACATACATAGCGCCTAAAAATATACTGGCTCAAATACAAGACGCGTTTAAACTAATTATGGTGGATTTATACAGCATTTGAAGCATAGCATACAGCAATTACAATGGCAGGTCTATTTTCAACTGATTTTGTTGATAGTAGTATACAGTCTCAGCTCGAGCCAGAGTACAAGCTCCGACCGCTCGAAAAAGAAGACTACGGCCGGGGATTTCTTACAGTTCTTGCTGAACTGACGACAGTTGGAGATATTTCGCAAGCCGCATTTGGACAACGATATGATTTTATGAAGAGTCGACCTGGCGAGTACTTTCTTATTGTGATTGAGAAAGTGGCTACAGGCCAGGTCGTTGGCGCTGGATCATTGATCGTAGAACGCAAGTTGTAAGTTTGCCGGCAGCATCACCCGCGGAAACCGAGACTAACACCGATAAGTATACACGGGTGTGGGTTAGTAGGACATATTGAGGATATTGCAGTTGCCAAGTCAGAGCAAGGAAAAAAGCTGGGGATCAAGATAATTCATGCATTGGGGTACATTGGTCAAAAAGCTGGGTGCTACAAGGTAGGATTGCGTGATATAAATACTCTTGCAAAGCTGGTTTGCTGATAGTCCGATAGAATATTCTTGACTGTTCTCCGCACAATGAAAAGTTTTATGAAAAATGTATGTTTACTATGTTATTAACAGTTGAGTCTGGGGGGCTAACATGGGATTGCAGGCGGCTACACCAACAGTGGGTTTGAAATGGTAAGTAGGAGCCTGGCTCAGCCATGTGGTTGTTGGTATATTGTCTTATGTGCATGAATTTGATGGAACTTAGAAACTTTCTTTGTGTCGATCGCACTGGATATCCAATACTGACAACCTTCATAGCCAGATAAATATGCTTCTGTGGGGGCTACTACTAACGCTGGAAAGACCAAACGCTTTTGAGAGATACTCGGTCGAAATTATGTTCCATCGAGGCACACACTCCGCAGGGCGGTTTATTCCCATAGTTTTTAGAGCCGCCGAAGACCGCATCGGTTAGGGAGATGTTTCTATGTATGTAGGAGCATGACTAAGATTACCGTCAAGCAAATAGCATAGTCGAATAGAATTACTCAACAGAGGAAGCAGCAACGAGCAAATTAGACTATTAGCCAGGGTCCTAATTTAACAAAGCGAATTAAATGAACTGCCTATTACCTATGCCACCAATTTCGTTATGTACACTTTGTTCCCCTTCCTCGGGCGGGTACCCCTTGCCCTGCTAATCAAACTTTGAGTGAGTCACGTGAAATTACCCAAACCGGCACTGTTATTAACACCTTTTTTTTTTTTTTTTTTTTGCCCTGTTTAGGACCCAAGCAATGTTTACCCGGAGCAGAAGTGCACACGAGCCCCTCAGAGCCAACCGACCGACCGCGCGCGATTTGGTGTTAAGGGCGCCACGCCAACGCGTTTATGTACATAAGTAAACTTTGTTGCGCGAAGAAGCTGCCTCGGGGATGGCCCTGGGAGCAACAACGATCTGGATCTGATTCTTTTCGTTCCCTGCCCTTTTCTCCTCAGGCACTCCTCACTGTAGTATATATATCCTCCCTCGGTCGTCTACATCCTTCGAGCAATTCGCAGTAGTCGTTCTTTTGCAGCTGCCAAATTAGCTTGTCTTTCCTTTCACTTCTCGTTCCCCTTTGGATACATTCATTCCTTTTGTCTGTCGTTCCTTGTTCTCTCTCTGCAAGGCATAAATACATATCCAGACACTCCAGTTCGCAGAAACACAGTTCTGTCACTACCTCGGTTTCATATAACTGCTCTACAGCTCTACTTTCTCTTTTTCATTTTCTCTTTCTCTTTCTCAATCTTTACGATGCGTTTCGCTACTCTTATCGCTGCCTCCTCTCTGGCCTCTGCTGCGTTTGCAGCTCCACTCGTCAAGCGCGATGACGGCGTCACCTGGGTCACCGTGACTGAGAATGTCCAGCAAGTTAATACCATTACGGTGTGGTCTACTGTCTATGCCTATGCTACTGCGATTGCTGGCGCCGACACTGCTGCTGAGACCGTCACTGCGTCGCCGACTGCTGCTGCTGCCACTTCTGTTGACGACAGCCTCCTGCAGACCACTGTCATCTCGGACTCGTCAGTTCCTGAGCCGACTACTACTACTTCTTCTTCAATCTACGTCGCACCTATCACCACTTCTACGTCGTCGACTTATGTCGCTCCTACCACTTCATCGACTTATGTGGTTCCTACTACTTCCTCCACCTATGTGGCTCCTATCACCTCTTCGTCAACCTACGTTGAGCCAACTACCAGCTCAACCTATGTTGAACCCACTTCGACTTACGTTGAGCCTTCTTCGACTTACGTTGAGCCCACTTCGACTTACGTCGCTCCAACTACTTCTTCGACTCCAGAGACTGTTACCGCTACTTCTTCCTCTGTTGCAGCTGAATCCTCCAGTACTTCTTCCGGCACTGGCGAGTACTCTGGTGACGGTACTTTTTACTCTACTGGTCTTGGTTCTTGCGGCCAGACCTCATCCGACTCTGACTTTATTGTCGCTCTGTCGACCAATCTCATGTCCGCCGGGAACGGCGACAACCCAAATAACAACCCTTACTGCGGTAAGCAGATCACCGCTTACCGTGATGACAAGTCTGTCACTGTTACTGTCGTCGATACCTGCATGGGCTGCGACACTTACGACCTTGACTTCTCTCCAGCTGCATTCGACGTGCTTGGCCAGCCATCTGAGGGCCGCATCCCTATCACCTGGTCATGGAACAATTAAATCTTATGCTTGACTTGAGATGACATATTTATGACCTTACGAATTATTTAAATGGTGGGTAAATGGATTAAACCTGGGATATCTCTTTTTTTTTCTTGTTAATTTCATGACTATTCTTTCTGTGATATATATATATTTTTGTCTCTTTCTTCTAAACTGGAATTTTATGTGATATTGTTACAAAAAAAGAAAATATTACAAAGCCACCTTCCACCTTCTCTTGATAACCGCCTCAAATAAATTTGTCAAACAAATAACCCCCCCCCCGGCCCTCACTTTCCCCTTAACCGTCTGGACCGCTTCCCCTGTTGGAATGCTCGACTCGCTGCTCTCTACAGGAAACGCCATCCGTCCAAAATACTCATGGCGTAAAATCTCACATGCAGAACTGGTGCTCAAACCACGCGTCAGAAAAACATGTGTAATGTGTTTCGTGTTATTAGAGTAAATTCTCCCCCCTGTATGAGATTTCGGTAAGTTAGAAGCAAATAATAATAATAATTATTTAACGGTGAAATATTTTGAGTTTGAGTTTGGGAATCTGAACACGATTGATGAGTCTTCACTTTAATTATGATTTATATCCTATGTACATATTCACATGTTACCTTACATTTGCAGTAAAACTACATATCAATCGTCTCGTTAAATTCAAGTACTTGTTCGTCCCTTACTCCGTCAACACCACCAGAAACCAATCGACGCGGTCCATCATCGTCTTCTGCTCCATCTCGTCGTCGACCATTCTGAGCAACCAGTACTAATCCACTGCTTCTTATTGACTTTATCAACGCTGGTGCAATCATGAGTAGTCGTGATGGCGCAATCAAGCCCATGAGATTGTTAGTGGCCGCAAAAGCAGTTGCTTCGCGAAGACTGCTGCATCGTCGGTCTTCTGGTCCGGTCACTGGCAAGTCATGTGCAGACGTAAACCGTAACAATCCCGCTCCGCTATCGTCCCCATCATCATCATCATCTTCATCGTCAGTGTTGTGCTCATCCGAATCGCATAGCGTGAGCGCAAAGAACACCGGATAATTTGGCTGCTTCCAGTTAAGCACTGTACAAACATTTGGATGACAAGAGCTAAACACCAGCGAGCGATTAGTCTTGCGACCACCGACTTCGGCCAAACCCACCTGGCGGGCATGGTCAAATACTGCCGACAATATCGCGTCCATGTGGGCGTTGAGATCTGGCACAACCGTCATAAACGACATGAACTTTTTCTCCGCATCGGTAGGATATAACACGCACAGGTCCAGGCTGACATCAACTGGCAAAAGTTTAAGCGCACTCTCAAGTGACAAAAATGAGTAGTAAAGTGCTTCGAACGCATCGGATGGCTTTGTAGAAGATGCCACCTTGGCTCGTGAATCAGCAGTGTTAGAATCTGACTCGCCTAATGCCGTAAACTGGGCAAATGTAAGATTACCAATCGCCATCTCCACCCCGTCAACTTCAATCGTCCAGAGTGGGTAAACCACAGGTATCACATCCCTCGTAAGCTGCACAAACACGCGCGCGTATATGCCACTAAGTGAAGACGCTGTAACCAAAGAATGCACCTGTGGCTGTGTCAAGTGGTGGCTCGAGTAGCTTGCTACTACTGCACCTGCAGGTTGGTTTTGTTGGATGGCCATTCCGACCGATGTAGTCGCTAACACATTAGGAAGTACACTACCGACAACGCTGTTAGTGCTCAAGTTTGATGACCCAATCAAAGATGCCAATGCTCCGACAGGCGGAGACAAATTATCTATCTGCGAAGTAGACTTCCAATAAACATCGTAGTTTGTAATCTCAAGTGGTGTACCTTGGAAAGGCTTCACGACATTGAACTTGAAAGTCAAATCACCAACAACTTGTAACCGCAGATCAAACAACGGCAAGGTACACATTCCAGTTCCGGGACTATCTTTGAAAATGTGAGCCATCGCACAAGTTTTCGCAACGATTCTTGACCCAAATGTAGGAAAAATCTCAAAATCAATTGTAAACTCGTCCACATTGTCCACTTGGAATGATATAGTCCTAGAGTCGTCTGCAAGTGGGAGCAATAAGCTGCGTGGAATTACGTCGAGTAATTTAGATGAAATTGTAAGTTTGGCTGCAGGAATGTTTGATGAAGAAAAAAATCTGATAGCGTGTTGTTGTGGCTGATCATGTTGTCCTGGAGTTTCAAATAAAATCTCCACAAATGTTTTTTTGTCCAAAAAATTATGACCATATCTTCTCAATGGTAAGATTGGTGGTGGCAATGACAAGTCAGGAATTGCTTCAGCATCTGTCAAATCCATTGGACCTTGAGTCTCAGTCACAGTCTCAGGGCCAATGTCTGATGTGTTAGAAATTGCATCTGGCTCATGTGATGCGTGATATGCTGCTTTTTGTAATAAGCGAACGCACTCAAGATGACCTTCCCAAGCTGCGTAGTATAATGGTGAAAGGTTCTTCTTATCCACAAATGTCAAGTCTGCACCATTTTCAAGTAGAATTTTCACTGTCTGCGTGTGACCTTCTGATGCAGCGTAAAACAATGCAATCCATCCATTGAGCTTGTCGACCATATTGATATCACCACCATAAGCCTTCAACAATGGAATCAGTTTGTCATGTCCAGCTTGCGAAATTAAATGCTGCGGATACAAGCCTTCAGCGTCGGCAATGATCGCAGCTCCAGACTTGAGTAGAATCTCTGTAATGGTATAAAGTCCTTTTTGGCATGCCATACTAAGCGGGATATAGTCTTGCTCCGAAGCAGGATCAACTCTAGCGCCACATGATATCAGCTCCGATACGCTATCTGGATGGTCTTGAACAACAGCAAATAGTAATGCAGTAAAGTTGTCTTGATCGAGGGTATCAACTGGAACGCCAGCAGCCAACAGCGGTCCGATCATGTTAGCATGGCCTAAAGCAGCGTAATGAAGAGGCGTACGACCATAAATGTCGACTGCAGCAGCATCAATTGTGGTCGCGTGCTTATTAGCATCACCTAGTACCAAGTCAAGAACAATGTTGCGACCATTAATAGCTGCTTCATGCAAAACAGTCCGATTTGAAATTTCCTCAGTAGCAGCCATATCAGCAAATCCAGTGGCGTGTAAAGCAATCAAAGTATCGTCAGAAGCGCCTCGAGAGATGGCCCTGAAGAATATTCGAGTGATACGCTCGCCTGCATCTGTAGCTGTCTGTAAACGTCGAACCCAGTCCTTCACGACTTGCTCTGATTCACACGAAAGATTTCTTAAGAATTCGTCGTCAAGCTCTTCGCTGGTTCTGCCCATCTGCGAGTGGACTGACACTTTATGATCAAATGAAACATCTTCACCATCTGCCCACGCTTCTAGCTCAAGTAATGAGGTTGTCGCAAGATCTGAAAGCTCGGCGATCTCCTCGCGATGGAACACCGGCTGAACTTCGACCGCAGTAGATAAGTACAATTCTTTTGTCTGAGACTTGGATCGCTTATCCCATTTCTTCAAGACTTTTGAAAACCCAGTAGCGTTAAGTTCGACAAATTGTTCAAGCTTGTCTAAGTCTCTTCGAAACCGAAAAAAACCTTCGTACAATGCCACAAACGTTGACGAAGTCTTGACCACCGCGCCTAGCTTTGATTTAGCCGTCTTCTTTTTTTCCAGAAGAGCTGCGACTCGTAATTTTAACTAAGAAAACCATATTAGACTAAAGATGACTAAGTACTAGAAAAAGGTATGTATACCTCGGCTTCTTTTTGTAAATAAAAGGTATTGACCTTTTCTAGCTCACGTTCGAGTCTGAAGAAAAAAGTCACTTTATGGGCTTGCAGAGTCGCTTCAACATCTGCCCTTGATATGTTGTTTGGATCACTCTCAAGGGATTTAATGAGCTATATCGCAGTCAGTAACTGGACTGTATTTATATCGGATTTGTCGTACCTTCTTTAAAGCCTTGTAATTGATAAAGTAGTTTGCATACTCGGGCAGATCGAGCTGCCGCTTGGCCAGATATTTACCGAACTTCCTATATTGAGTTGTCAGCACCAGAAAATAAAACCATCGTCACCAAACAAAAAAATTGTTAGAACCATTGCAGCAAACATACATTGTTCAATTGAGAATGCCGGACTGGAAAACTGCGTACAATAGCGACGTTGTCTCCAAAACTAATCTGATCCACCGCACAATTAATCGACCAAACTGCCAAACAAGACTATCGCATACTGAGAATTTGCCAATGAACGCCAAAAAGATATAAAAAAAAAAAGATGCAAGCGGAGAAATATCGACCGGGGTTTACCACGCGCGACCACAAGCAATCGTCAACAGAACAACCCCGGAAGAACCGAGAGACCGATCGTCAAAAGAGCAGTCAATGCAGTCAATACACGTACAGTAGTAGATCTGTGGCTCTACCAATCGCAGCGCAATTTGTAGAAGAACCTTAGAAGGGATCGAGTCCCATGCGCTCGCTCCCGCGTCTTAGGCAGTGCTGCAAATTGCTGTGTTCGCCCGAAACCTACCCAACCGCACGCACAGGGTCAATCTGACAAGCCTATTCGATTGACGCCTAAACCTAAACTAAGCTGGTTATGTACAGCTACGTCCAAGGCGCAGTCGTGGTGCAGTTGACTGGATGATGAACCATTAAATGTACTCGGTTGGCCGGCGTCTCTTAACAGTTAACTACGCCTCACAACGCCCAATCGCCGGCCGCTTCAGGCAAACGTGGTAATAATTATTACACCAAAGATCAACCCAAAAATTAGGGTTGCGCCGCGCTGACTAACTGTTTATGTAATGAAACGGGTTAGCTTAACTAGTTGACTAGAGTTTTCTAATGGTGTTTACGTATTGCCTCTTTGGGGGAGGGCGTTCCAGTTTAGCTGCTGCTCGTGACCGTCTCCACTGCCTGCCGCCGTGGATGGCACAAGCTAACTATTGGCAGTTTGGAGATCGACGAGGGAGATGACGATACTGCAGCGACAATAAGTGCCAGGTTCGCATTTTCTGATACAACACATTTATATCACACCAATGGCACCTTTACGGCGGAAACAGCGGACGGAGAAAAAGACAAAGAAAGCGTCATCGGCAACCGTAGCAAGCACAGAAGCCGATACGACGGATTGTGAAGAGCATCAGATTGAGGAAGACGCTCCTGCTGCAGGCGAAGTCGATCAAGTCGAGAGCTTGCGACGAGAATGTGAGTGACAAATGCAGCCGTATTTGAACTGCTAACGAGATAGTAAGCGCGCGCAGAGATGCATTCAGGGAATCATACATGGCACAAGCTGCTGCCTTGCGCAAGCGATTAGAGATGCGTATCAGCAGAATACCGCCGCACTTGAGATCTGTTTCTCTAAGAGATATTGCCGTGATGGAAACTTTGGAAATATAATACCGCACATGTCATTTATAACTTACTACGATGTGTAATAGAACCATATCCGCCTTTTTTCAAGTCTATATTATGAGACATGTTAATATACACTGTCCCCCAAAATGCAAACCGTCTATATGCTAACATGCAACGCTTGTAATAAGCACTACAACCAAAATACATACTAAGATAAACAACAATGATACTCCAGTCAGGTATCAGTGACTCTCAAACAAGGCGATTACAGCCATCTATATAACTGCTCGTAGATTGAAAAGAAAGTCATGTTGACAATGCCGGTTCTGACGATGGACACGCCGAGGCCCCGGTACAGTCGCCGATTAAATAGATGAAACGGTTGTCTCGGTCTTATTGGCGCGCCATCTTGTCGCAGTAGGATATCGCGTTGAGCAATCGACTTCATGGTGTCTATTGGAAACACAATTGCCCACGAAAATACTCCGCATAATCCACCAGACACGGCAATTGTTACTGGACCCACAATCGGTTGTCCTTTTTCATCGTAGCTTCTGGTCAAACCTGACATGGCAATTAGATGTTTTGACGTTTCATACACGGTAAAGTATAGTGACGTCCCAAGTGAATCTCTCATAAAATGATACTTGAACCCAGAAAACAATCCTCGAACACCTCTTTTCCTTATAATATCTTTAAATTGCTCAATTGCGCCCTTTGCCTGGAATTTTTTCTCGTCTTGGCCCGGATTTTGTGCTCGAGCCATGAGGAGCTCAATCTGAGTTGAGAGCTTTGTGAGCTCAAATGGACAAGATAAAAATGCAATAAACCCACCAGAGGTGAACCCTGAAAAAAAGTACACGGGCAATTGCCGGAAAAGATCGCCGACTGGCGATCGCTGCGCTGGAGGCGGAAAAGTATTATCAAGCAACTGGCTATATAACGAACGACATTGGGTATATATTGAGAAACTGAGTGTCCGCACAATTGATACAGATATCATTGGTGCACCTACACCACGGAAAAACCCAGGAATGCCTTCCATTTGCTTCGTAGTGATTACACAGTCCCATACTGATTTGAATTTGTATGCTTGCATTCGAGTCTTTACACTGTCAAACGGGAACCCAGCCAAAGTCGACGCAAATGAGGACAATCCTGCTGAAACAGCAGTCTTATATTCCCTTTCCCATGCTGTATCTTCAGACTTTGGTATTATTGGTACTGGTATCGACGCAGCATCTACTTGACCTGACGGCTGCTGTGAAGGAGTCACTGTCGGTGTTGGTTTAGGCTCTAAACTCGATCGCACATGAAAGTAGGCCAACGCCGGTCGTGTTATTGACTGCCTATAATCCCGACAATCCATAGTAACGCCCCACAAGTTTATCCAATGTTGTAATGTACAGTTCGTATAGTTAATTCGAAACCAAATATGCTTTTCCTACCGACACTGACCTGCCTGCGGTGCAGCAATTAACCGGCAATATGACACTCCTCTCATCCACAGAAGAGCCACAACCTTCTTCAATTTCTTCGAGGTTCTTCGCCAAAGTGTAGTTATAAAGCTCCCGTGCTAGCCAGTAACAATTCGGAAGAAGTCACCACGTTTGGTCCACAAGTAGATGACGATGCAAGACGTCGAAAATAGCCAATTGCAATTGCTTTTGCAAGTTTAGTACAATTGGTTCGCTGCAGACAGTAGAAACTGACGGTCGACGTCCAAAAGATGAATTTTTCTAATATTTAGCCAACCAGAATCGGTCTATCGCTGTATTCTCCCGTCCCTGACCATGTATGTACATACTACCGCTGCGCGTGGTGTTGCTTCCGACATCGGCTCCTGAAGTCGGGAGCCGTCGAGCCGATCAACCGTGTTTGTACCGCGCGCCCCAGTCCCCAACCTTTAGGCACGAAAAATCTAGAAAAATCTGTTATGAACGCCGTGTTCGTTTAATGACATACGAAGTCGACCTGCATGTATCTATTTCACTACCCTTCTGCAGCTTTATACACGTAACGGCTCCGTTGTTGATACTCTCTATGATTTAGGTAATGTGGCAGCCATTCTTTTGTTAGCTAACTCAGTTGATATAGCCCTTCAACAGTTTCTTCAAATTTGTTGACTTCAGGCCAATTCCTAACTCTTTTTCTTATCGATGTCTTGACCAACCGTCTACCTATTCTGAGAGAGCTATTTGTCTTTTTGATGAAGATATCGAATTGGCTCTTATCTCTTCCCAGAGTTAATACACTAATAAGTTTGCTTGCAATGTTCGGTGTGCGAAACACACTTATGTTGTGTCTCGTTCCATCTTCCCCTATCACCTTGATAACCATACTTCCCATTCCGGTGATAGTAATGGGCGCACCATTTGCATCTGACAAGCTGGATTGAAATAGAGGCATCGACCTCAACCTTGCTAGCATCTTTGCACATACGATATGGAGAACCCGAGTCAATTATCCAAAATTCGGTACTAATACTAGGTGAATTTGAAGCCATCGATACCATGAAGGTTTTACTGACTCGCAACAACACAAATATAAAGGGCCCTATATCTTCTAGATTTAAAGTCTTCATAACGTTTTTCACTATAGATTGGAATAACTGGACCCGATAAGAATCTCTCTCCCAATCCGGAACAGTTTGTTGCATCCAGTTCAAGAGCCAAGAGACTGTTCTCGCATCTCCATATATTTCTCCCGAAAAAGGTCCTTAACTTCCTTGCAAGTCTTTCCCTCGTTCGCACTTTCAAACCTTCCTAATCATATTTTTGGAAAAGCGTCCAATAATCGGACCTGGGATAGTCAAAGCCTAGAAGCCCCTCCGCAATGTTCATACGTCTGTTCTTAGTATATAGCAGTCGTGGCATAGTAGTAATGTTGGCCTTAATCTCTATGCTTTTCTCTGAATGTTGTTGAGCAACAATTTGTTCACTATTGGATTTGGTACTAATAATCCCAGTCTTCTTAGTTTTTTCGGAATTCTTTTTAACTGCACTCTCATCTCCAATCACAATGTTTCTGGAGTCATGAATTTTTCTTGATCTGATTGAGCGACTATGATTCGCTAGAGAGCGTTTCATGCCATCTATTACATTGTCGACGTCATAATATTTCTCAAAATGCTCCTTCTTCAGAGTTTGACCTGATCTCTGTAGTCTGAGTGTCTTTTAACGGCATTTAATACAACGATAATGGTATCCAACGTACTAATCTGACGCGAATCACCAAATATTCTTTCTCGCGAGTTTTGTCGAACTTTTCAAAAGTCTCTGTCATGAGAACAATCACTGAGGTGTCTTCTCCCAGTTCAACAAAAAATTTGAGTACTCGTTACTACAAGTGAATAGATTGTACACATACTGTCGATTTATTGTGAAAAATTTTCAAACAATTCTAGCATCCAAATTTTTGCTGTTGCGAACTAAATTGCTGACAGACGGTGTAACGCAGCTAAGGAAGGGATTTGTGCTTATGAGAAGTGCAAGTATATAAAAAATGAAAGATTATTAAGAAGTAAAATGAGGTATCAGTAGGGAGACTGGATAGTCTAATCTCTCTATAAGTTCTCCACTCTGCATTTCGAGATATTTTTTTAACACTTTGATTGTTAGACTTTCAACCTAGTGAGACATCTTCCTCCGAAATAGTATAACCTCCGAATGATTCCACAGTTTCTATATTGTCGTTCAATCTGTATCTCAGTATATATATACTAATTTATGGCATCTTTTAACTTAAATAGTATATCCTCCGAATGATAACCGTGACTGGAAACGTGTCTGGTCGAAATTGGAATGCACGAGTCACGTTCGGTCAAGACTTTTACATTTGATTTCAACTCGTGAAGTTCACTCGGTATCATTACCGAATATTGTTAACACATACTTTAAGAATCAGCTGATTTGTGTGGCGCAAAGACAGAGTCAAATTTTAGTTAAGGGAACAAAGTATTAATGGCACATTCTTTATGGAAAAAGTATGGGGCCTGCAAGGTATTTATGTTAGTTCGTGACGAGTGAAGCTGAAGTTCAGCTGAATATTGGGGGTCAGGCTATAATGCTATTGGTGTATGCAAGGACCTTATTAAGAAATCTTCTTATGAGCTATTCTTTGGCAAGAGAGCCAGATCTCTCGGAATTTAGAGTATGGGGGAGTGCAAGGTTATGAGACTTGCCGCCTAAAAGATGGTTTTGATTTCATGAAGATTGAATAGCTGCATTGGATGAAAAAAAGAAAGAGAATATTGATGCAGAGGTATCGACTCAAGAATCGATGCCATCTAAATCATCTGTGCCTTTTTTCAGCTTCAATGAATTCAGCTTCAAGGCTGGCAGAAATTTAATTCTAGAACAGGACGTTCGGCAAGTCAGTGGAATGTAGGAGGGAACCCAGAATATAGTTGTAATTGAAGAAGATAGCAGAATAGATCTTGGTATTTATGTTCAACTCAGATAAAAATTCCTTCTTCTCGTTCGCAGCAAATACTGTTAAAATTGACCCGGAATATCATGCAATGGTCAGTTAATCTTTGTAGGTCGTGTATTAAGGTGAAGTACAAACAGTCGCAAAGTGATGCATCAATTAGCTAAGAATATGAATCATAATACTACTACAGCACAAGAATGAACCAGCAGTTGCCATCTAATATTTTTATAACAAGAAGAACAAACCAACAGCAGCCGCGCCCAAAGCGACAGAGCCAGCGGCAAATCTGGTCAGGCCAGACGACGACGAGGTTGCGCCTGTATGAGTATTGTTACCAGAGTAGTTACCAGTAGTTGCGTTATACCAGCCATAGCCAGTGGCATTAGAGTAATAAGCATAGCCGCCAGTCGAGTTGCCCATAGGATAAGGTGGGTGAGCACCAGAGGAGGAATTTTTATGCCCGTCCTCAGTAGTGTTAACCATAACCGCAGCAGAGGGGGTGGGGGTAGCAACCGGAACCAATGTCCCAGCGACCAAGTAACCTTCAAACTTGGGATAAGTAACAGTCATTGGAGTGTCGTAATCAACCATAACCGTTTGTGCAGCCTCGAAGACCGCAATAGGAGTAGTCATCATAGCCTCTGGCTCAGTGGATGTTGCCTCTGGCTCAGTGGATGTTGCCTCTGCGGTAGGAGTGGGTGCGGACGCCTCGGTCGGTGCAATAGATACAACACTCTGCACCGGAATGAGAGGCACACTAGTGTCCTCAGACACTTCGGGGATATGAGCCCAGTACTCGGAAGCATCGGCAATATCAGTTGCTACAGCCTCGTCGGCTTCCACAACAGAAGTAGGCTCGGCCAAGGCAGTTTCTTGTGGGTCTGCCATTGGAGTAGCCTCGGGGTCGTTCTCAACCACGGAATCAGAAGCATGAGGACCAACAACAGGCTCCACAACAATACCGTCATCCTCAAACTCAAGGATTTCGGCCTCATCGTCAGCATCGACGTAAGCGGCGTCAGGCTCGTTGTCGACCTTTTTAGAGAGCTCTGAACAAGCTTGATTAACACTCTGAGCGATAGAAAGTAAAAGTTCCTATTGTTAAATCAGTAAGTAATACTGTCAAAGCGCCTTTTTTTTGATTCAAAAAAGCAACTAGTACTTACCGACTGAGGGCAAATTCCGTAGCACGCAAGCTCGAGCTGAATCAGTGCACCGCACTGACAATCAATGTCAGTTGGGTGACAGGCAAAAAACTGTTGTTGAAGACCGTTGACACAGTTTGCGACCCCGGCAACGTGCTGTCAATGTTAGCATTTTTTTATCGTAGAATCTGCAGTAGACTTACACAAGGGAGCTGATCCGGCTCGAAAAGTGCTTTCAAATGTACTGCTGGTGTCAAGTCCGTTGGATTTGCCTTGAGAATTGGCATCTTGCGCTGGGACACCGCTTGAACTGTCGAAGCTGTAGCGGCAACAGCAAGAGCCGTGAGAAGCGAAGACGAATAATGCATGATACTGGTAATAAAGATATGACAGGTATAATACGTAGCAAGGGAATATCGGTCAACAGAAGTAGCAAAGAGCGTCTGGGTAAGTAACAAAAAAGACAGAAAGATTAAGAGAGAGGCCGGCAAATGTAAATAGTCGGCCGTGACTGTCCACGACTGCAAACAACGACATGGCCGGGTTTGTTTACAAAATCTCGAGGTGCACTGAACTACGAATTAATTTCAATTTGGTCACCACTAAGAGGGTTTTGTATTGTACTCGAAAGAAAGTCTGCTAAGTATATCGAGGTTTTCGTACTTTCTTTAAACCTTAAAACCGAGTTTGCGACATGTGAAAGAATCCTGGCTGCGTAGATTACTACTACTGACCACCATTTAGCGCGAGCGCAATAAATAACAGCTGGTGAAATACAAATTTGATATGTGATGTAGAGGCCAAAGTTTGTCACCTGTCTTCTTGCTCTTTGCTGAAGAGCGGCAGTCCGAAGACTATTTACTGCTGTCTGCGGCAGCAGTTGTTGTTTTAAATGTGCATCCAGTTTCGAACAAAACATTTGCGGCCAACTTTAACTCTCCTTACAAATTTAGGTATATATTGTTCACTTTATTAGTGTATACTTTGCTATTCTTGTAACTTCGTGTAAGGTCGAACTTCCTGACGTTGAACAGCTATGCAGGTGAGTTTCTTGCTGAGTTTGAAGAGAAGCAAACCGCTAAGCACATCTTCCTCAAACGAAAACTATTTGTTAATCAACATGTCTAAACTGAAAGCAAATTACATTATTAAAGGAGTTGGCTCAGTAAATCTTACGAGTTTCGGTCTGTTTATCGAATTCAAAGTAAATATTCCATGGTCAGATTCTAAAATACAGCAGATAGCTGAACTACTAATCAGCCATATTCCAAGAGCTTTAGCTTTTGAAACTAAAACTTCAAAAACTTTGAATTTTTCAAAGGTTTTTCTATTTGAAGGTAATTAGAAGTCTGGAAAAGAACGAACTTTGTGTTGTCCAGAAGTAAGGAGCTTCCTGGAATCGCTTTGTCAATGTAAAAGCTTCAACATTAATATTACACCAACCGCAAACCCAATAAATAAAATCAAACTATAACATGTTTTAGACTGCTTCAAACCTTACATCTCATGTGCTGAACAAGAGTATTTTTCAGTTAATAAGCCGAACCCTGAGTGTTTATACTAGCTTTATGATGGACTGTAAAAATTTTTTTCATGTTAAAAAACTGGCATGGATAAAGGGCTTGCAGTTCTACGGTAAAATAGATCGCTAGTTGGACAACTTGGTCATAAAAATGCATGCACAAGAACTTGGTAAAATACAAAATATAATTCAACACGCGGACCAATCTGCTCCTTTCATTACTGTGACGGAGGGAAACTTGGTTCAGGTTTAGGGTTTTATTTTATTTGGATTATTTCTTTTGCGTTCTGTTTGTCTTTGATTTATTATTTCCTCTTTTCCTTTCTTAGTGATCGGTTATTGTATTTGTTGTATATTTTTGGTATTCTCGATATACTAAGAATAGATTTTACTCATAATTCGTCTACGGTGTTACAATAACCAGATTGCCCTAACCCAAACCATAACCCTATCAACAGAAGTTCATCGAAGCTCGTTTCCTCACACTCTCCCTCTACTAAAACCATTTCGTCCCCGAATTCCGCAGATATAACAAAACCTGTACCAAATATCTATACGCGACCATAAACGACCTTGACGATGGTAGGAATCGAGGACCCCAGGACAACTGCGAGTTCGAATCTACAAACTCAGAACCAAACCGAGAATAACGAGAACCCCGAGAAAACCGAGGAAACATAGAACCAGATTCGAACACCCAAGAAGTCTCAAGAACCATTGCTAGTGAAATTAAAGTTAAAGTTGAAGAAGGTTTGGGTGGTACAGTCTGGGCTGTTCACGGTTGGCGGATATGGCGGATACGATATCGGCGGCGGATGGATTATCCGCCACTATTTGGATGGCGGATATTTTGGCGGATAGTTATCGCCAACCTTTTGTTTGGCGGTTTTGAAAAAAATCGCCGATATCGTATCGTGAACAGCCCTAGGTACTGATACAGTGAATAACGAGGTCCCGAGTTTCCAGGTGGTTGTCCAAGGAGATGTCGGGAGATCGGATTGATGGTACTGAGGAAAAGGGCCTAGGTTCCTGAATGTACGCTGTCGTAATAATAGATGTACGCCTGTATAGTCTGACTTCGATAGCACTAGTCATGGTCTTTGAGACTTCTGGGACGTTCGAATCCGATTCTCGGTGTTCTCGGTGTTCTCGGTGTTCTCGGGGTTCTCGTTATTCTCGGCTGGGTTCTAGGCGTTCTGGATGGGTGGATTCGAACTGAAAGTTATCCTGGGGTCCTCGATTCCTTTCTTGGGTTTCTGGGGTGTCAATTGCGAGCAATGGAGTTGGGTCAGTCCCGGGCTCATGAGAGACCGACCTACTCGTTTCCCTGACGTGGATTCCTATCTGGGCACTCCCGGGCCAACATCCAACCCCACAGGTGTGAAAGAGGTGGGTTGCGCTCGCGCAGGTGCAGTGTATTGTATGGCCGACGGTCGTGCCAGTACTGTCCTCCCCCTACCCGGTCGGGCGTACGAGTCTGAAAACTTCTGTGCCTTCATCATGAGCGGCAACAGCTCGTCCAGACTGTCATCGACTAGGTGGTTTCTG
Source organism: Myxozyma lipomycoides (assembly GCA_030564125.1). Lineage (NCBI taxonomy): Eukaryota > Fungi > Ascomycota > Lipomycetes > Lipomycetales > Lipomycetaceae > Myxozyma > Myxozyma lipomycoides. Next base: position 88,361 of record JAJLTW010000042.1, read on the forward strand.
ATGTTGGGCTTAAGACCAAGCACATACCGACGGTTGATTTCTTGCGGCACCTTCTTAAGTCCGTCCGGCAAGTACATATCAGGTCCTCGAATTCTCGGTTATATTGTTCGACTGACCGGCCATCCTGAGAAATGGCATAGAACTTCTCGCACACTTCGTTGGTGAAGCTGAGCGGCATAAATCTATGGCGTAGCTCTATCTCCAACAAATCGTACGTGAGTGTGGTCTGCCTGTTGGCGTAGAGGTCTAGCAGACCACTAACCCATCCCGCTGCACAGCCAGTAAGGTTATCGATAGGAAATTTGACCTTGTCCTGGTCCGTGGCCTGACGATAACGGAACCGGTTCCGAATTTGATTGAGGAAACCAGTAACGGCGACGACATCTCGGATTTCGACAGAAAAAGTTTGTACCTTGCCGACCTTATTGCTGACGGTAGGGGTCCCGGGGGCAGTACGTCGTTGTTCTGCCTCATGTAGTACCTGGAGGTTGGCCCGAGTTACTTCGCTCACGAAGGCAGCGAACTCTTCACGATTCATAGTCAAGGTCGGTCTGGGTGATGCCGCTTCTGCCATAGCAGTCTTAAGTGTCTGAGTTCTGAAAAGTCTTTTCCTTAGTAGTAACCAATTGGCATCGCTACCATATGTTAGAGAACTGGCATGCATAGAGGGCTTGCAGTTCTACAGTAAAGTAGACCG
>JAJLTW010000043.1:0-87724 GCA_030564125.1 Myxozyma lipomycoides
TAATGATGCTTTAAGTAGGGGAGGTGTAGATTGTAGTGAAAGCTGCCCGCTCGGTATACATCCACGTTAACCGACTGATTGATTATGTAATATAATTGTAAGCAATAAAATTATGTGAGATTGGTTAACCGTCCTCCCCCCCCCCCCAATCCTTCTACAGACCAATATCCAGCTTTATATAGTTTTCCTTCTTCTCTTCCTTATCTTCCTTATCAGTCCGTTCCTTCCCCGTCGCGCCTATCTCGCACGAACCTTTAATCATCATTATCCTAGATTCTCAGCACCGCGCTGATAAGCAGCCTATCGCATAGGTGCCTAGTCCCTTCGGCGGGAAGAAGTTTGCGTCGGCATGTTCATTTTCGGATCTCATATAATGATATGGATGTAATATCTCTAACAGCAAGACCGCCTTGTGTTCACTGTTCAACTGTTCAGCACCGCGTGGTACTAAGCTCTTGGCTTGTAGGTAATGAAATGGGGTTTCCTTACAAAGTGCACGCTGTGGAGACCCGGGGTGCTTGCGTCTGGTAAACCCTTACCCGATATTGTTGTATTGTTGCTGCCTGTCGTGGGACTCGTCGCTGTGCAATTTTTTACCCTTTTATCCCAATGACGAGTGAATGAAAAGTGCGCTGCTGGGCCTTGTCGCAATTCGAATGCTCTGTGACCGGAACTTTGGGACTTTGGGCTTAACCCAATTCGTGCAAATGCGGCTCGCTTTCTCATAGTGATCCGCCGGGTAAGTTGCACCCGCCCTGTGAGCTCACGGTCTCCGGGCCCCGCTTTCACTATGAAGCCGCGTGTGAGCCGCGTGTGCACGCAGTCGGTCGGTGGTGATAGACTATAGTTACCTTGCTTGCTTTTCTGCCGCGCCGCAGCGCCGCACAAGGTTGTGGTACAAGCCCCTATCCTTCTCCGCGCGTTTGAATCGCATCGTCATCGCTGGGATTCCCTCCCCATACATACATACATACATACATACATACGGCAGGCGATCGTCCCATTTGGCTCTTTTTGGCCTTTGATCTGCAAGGACACTCTGGGGGTTTTTTTTTAATATAGGAGGAGGGCCCTGTTGCGCTTGGACTGCTGGGCTCCTTTTTCGCTGTGCTGGAACAAAGGCAGGTTGGATCAAGTTGCATACTCCGTTCCATGGCGTGAATATCGTCTGGCCATAATTCCGCTTTCCAACCTTCCACTCGTCTTCTCGACTTGATTTTTTTTTTTAGTTTCGAGCAGTTATTGGTGTCTACAGTGTCATCCGCAATGCCTTTGTCATGCGAACAAAGCCCAGACAGCCATCTGTCTCGATCCTCTTCCGCCTCGTCGTCGTCGAAGATCGAGCTGTCGCCGATGTCGTCTCCTGCGACTACAGCTGGTCTTGGCGAAGCACAGGCTGATTACGATCTTATATGCATTGGATTTGGGCCAGCAGCGCTAGCTATTGCTATTGCAATTCACGAGATCAAATCTGCCGCAGCTCCACGGGTACTGTTTATAGAAAAACAGAACGGATACAGCTGGCATAGCGGGATGTTGCTGCCCTCTGCTCGCATGCAAATAAGTTTTATCAAGGACTTTGCAACTCTGCGGAATCCGACTTCTAAGTTCACTTTTCTCAACTACTTACACTCTCAAGGGAGACTAATAGACTTTATCAATCAATCAACGTTTTATCCCGTGCGCGAAGAGTACAATAACTACATGCGCTGGTGTGCGTCTCATTTTGACCATCAGGTGGTTTATGGCGAGCAAGTTGTTAGTGTTGAGCCATACTTTGACCTAGAATCCGACGCGCCAATCGGCTTCTACTCAGTCGCATCTCTGTCGATCACGGGCGAATTGGCGCCAATCGCCCGCCATGCCCGCAATGTTGTTATCTGCACCGGAAGTCGCATCAAATTTCCTGACTGTTTTCCATCGACATTGACACCCTTAATCTCTACACTCAAACCTTTTGCTCACCCCCGAGTTGCGCACTCGGCTCATTTCATGCACTCCTTAGGGCGCATTGATGGCGCGCTAAAGACAGTGCCATCACCTCGTGTGGCAGTCATTGGAGCTGGTCAGTCTGCTGCTGAGATTGTTTTGTATTTGCATTCGCACTATCCAACTGTTAGTATTGATCTCATTTTTACCGGTCGAGCGTTGAAACCGTCAGATGACTCGCCGTTCGTAAATGAGATTTTCAACCCTGAGACTGTGGACGAGATGTGGAGTATGCCGGCTAATAAGCGACGAGAGGTTATTGTCGCGAACCAAGCTACAAATTATTCAGTTGTTCGCATGGAGGTTCTTGAGGCACTGTATACATCCATGTACGAAGAGAAGCTACCAGGACATCGGCGACGCTTGTTCATGCACAACAACAGGAGGGTCGTTGGTTTTGAGCAGAACGACGACATGGTCACTCTCAAGCTGAACAATATCGTTTTTGACCAAATTGACGACGAGGATAATTACCAGTACCATTTTGTGGTGGCAGCAACTGGATACGACAAGCGTACGAACCACACAGACTTGCTTCACAACTTGACGGAGTATTTGCCAAACGGACAAATTACTGTCGATAGATCATATAAACTGCAGACTGACGAAAGACTACAAAATGCTGGTATCTGGCTCCAGGGCTGCAACGAGGAGACTCATGGACTTAGTGACACGTTACTGTCTATCCTGGCAGTGCGTGGTGCTGAGGTTGTTGAATCTATTTTTGGCAAGGAAAAGTAGAAGAAAGAATAATTTTTTCTCGTTTGATATGTATGTAGTTGGGACTAAGGATTAGTCAATTACCGCTTCAATATAGACGATAGAGGGGTTCACGGTTTCGGATCCGCCAAACCGTCTCTTTTTCTGATGGCGGATAATTATTGCCAGAATTTTGGATTGGTGGATACGGTTGACGGATATCCGCCAAAACTTCCTGATTAAGAATAGTCTCATAGATATAGTCATATTGGGATTATTAGTAATAGTTTGTTTTAAACATTATCTAATAATCCAACTTGTCGTCGATAGATAACTAGTCAAGACTAACCACAGTAAGCTACCAGGCCATTTGAATAACTATAGAGGTGGCCGCGGTACGCGAATTTATCCGTATAGCCGTTACATATATCCGCGATATCCGCAATTATTGACTATATCGGTAGATATTGACAAACATAAATAAGTGGACCAAGTAAGCTCTTAAATTCCACAGTATAAAAGAATAGCTAATGCACTTGATTTAATAGCTTGAACTCCATTCCAAAATGTAGCTGACGCTTCCATAACGCGTGGGATTTTACTGTAATTTATGTGTCGAGGTTTTTTCCCGCTTTGGATTGGCGACCGTCCCCTTGGATGCTCAATTAGAGCTTTCTCCTTCATCCATACACTACTAGAATAAGACTTTACTGCTTTGTTATATTTAACTCTTTACTCTTTATTCGTTTTGCTATATTGTTAATGTTCTTGATTATATTTATTCCTTTAGTATGACTACTTAAATGCTTTATCGTTGACGTTCTTGGTGTATTTTATTATTTATGTTATTGATATACCGGTCAAGAATAATTTACTTGATTAGTTTTATTAGATAGTAAATATTGTGAGTTACTTGGAAATTGCTATCAATATTTAAATACTATCTGTATGTCCGTTTTGCGGTCTTTTTGTCGGATATATCCACCGATAGGCTGTATCCATGTCTTTTCCGCGGATAGGTATCTGTGGCCACCCCTAAATAACTAATTTGTATCGGATCTTATGTAATAACTTAACTTACCGTTGATAGTTAACACTACAATTAGCTATAAGGCCATTTGCATCCACAGAGGATTCGGTTTCCTGTTTGTTTTAAGCTTCATTAAACCGCTTTAGATTTTATGAATTCTTGGGATTAGGTTCAATGATAGTCTATCGAAATGCATTTACCATCACACCTTGAGATCATATGACTAGCTGACTCAATACACCAAAACAAACTACTGGGAAGACTGCGCTACGTGACGCGTCGAAGGAGCGCGTTACGAACGCGTTACCGGAAGAAGAAAATGTCACTTTCGTTTAACTTATCGAGATCAATCTTAATTATTAAACCTCAAGCCCTTAATGTCAACACTACATACCATAATTATGACATATTTAGTGGCTGAAAACCGTAATGAAATTTCTGTTCTCATCTGTTTGTTATCAAATTCTTGGCAACTAATCATTGCTTTCTAGTTCATTTTAGTCCTTCACAAATAAGCTGTCAATTTCTACATCTAATAGCAATACATCGCACAGGCTTGCCTTTAGCATGTTATACTTGCTTATAGTGCAGCTTCAAGAACTTATATTGGTCACAGTAATTTTTGTGTAATTTTCAGGCAAAAAAAACTCCCAGATTTATAGCTGCTCGATCTCGACAACGCGCACAGGTGAGTTCTTAATCAAAAAAGAAACATGATCAATTCTTTTATTTTGGCAAAAAACAAAAAAAAAATACGCCGCATAATTGTTTACGTTGGCAAAAATGGATCACAATAGTAATTTAAACTACATTACAGTAGTGAGGCTGTCAGAGACAGGTTTCTTTGCCCTCATATGCACGCATTGCGCCGATATGGTTCTATACTATCTCGGCCTACTGATGCTAGAAAAAATTAGAAAAAAAAGGAGGCACTTTATCACAATAACCCAGTAATATTTATTTGAGTTCAAGCCTATTTTGGCGCGCTGCAATTAGGCTATACGCTAGCGGCCATGACCTGTAGATCCCGACTAGGGAATATATCAGGCTGATTAGAAATTAAGTCATATTCAGTAGGTACACAGCCTCAGTCAACGGAAAAACAAAATTACATCCTGCTAATCACTAATATAGTATGAGGATAATAGTTCAGCTTATTCGGCTTAACAAAAACGAATTACGTGACGATTACCGTGTCGCGTCAGAGGCCAAGCCCTCTAACGGGATTCCTATTGCTTAGGCCTAATCTCTATTTATTTTTGGTGCTGGGCCGAAGCCCAAGCCTTCTAAGATATATTACATTGTTAAAGGCTCGCTCTAGCTATCCTTTATATACTTATTCTTCTGGACGGGGCCCTAACCCGTCACATTCTATTACCGCCTTAGTACGAGAGCTTATATATAGAGTACTATTAAATATATACTTACCTATTGCTGCCTTAGTACGAGAACTCATATATAGAGTACTAAGGTAAGAAGAGGTAATAGGAAAAGGAACTAGCAGCGATGTAAGGAAACGAGGTTCGTTTCGCTTACGTAAGCAATTACAATCGGTTGGGGGGGTGTTGCGGGTTGGCCTGGTGTTCCTTGTTATCCGGTGTGAATCCTTGTATTCCTGTTATGTTCTTGTCCTCCTATCATGTGTCTAGTTCGTTGTCTTTTACAACTTTTCTTCTCGCGCTCCCAGCACGTACATACTCTCTATAACCGCGGAGCTCCTACTCGAACTGCGGGTCCTTCGGGGCCGCAGCGCCTTACTCCATTTAATGTTGACTACGTTAATCGCCTCGACCACGTAAGTCTCATGTAACTCTCTAAAGCCCTCCCAGGTTCTCTAGTCTTCAATGTTCTTTGGTCAAGTCACACAGATCTTGTCGTTCGTTCATCCAGGCCGACTTTCACAGATCTCGCCATAGTTCTCATTCTCGGTCGAGTCACATAAATCTCGCCGCACAGTCGAGTCCACCCCGCTGTATCTCTCTCGGCATCTTGTAGAGTTAAAACGCTTGCGCGGATCAAAGAACGAGCTGATAGTGTACGTTGGTGAGTTCTTCTGAGGCAGATTTGCCGATAACGCGGAAAGGACCAGTCCAAGGTTCTGTAACTTTTGCGCGAGGGGCATGGCTGTAGTGCAACACAATGTCATTGACCTCGAAAGAGCGAGTGTCTTCTGTAGGCAAATTGTGGAGATCCTGGATCTGAATTTGGTTCCGAGCAGCGACCTGTGCGCGGGCCCAGAGAGTGCAAGAGAGCTTTATTACCGAATTTAGATCAATAAGACGTTTTGACACGTGTTTGGTTTAGCTGTCATCATAGCTTTCTGGAAAAATTCGAGTCAGAGGGTACCCGGTGGATCAACTGTGGGATCCCATAAACAAACCGCACTATTCCTGCATTTGTAATCTTACACTTTTCAGTAATTCAATAATACTCCACAGCCATCCTTCCTTTGCTATTTCATTACCATGAATATCTTCCATCACTTTTACAACTTGCTGTGTTCACAACTGCGCGACAGTTCCTTCAATCACAGTTCGTAACCGGTTCCAACGAGCTCGCCAAGCTACTTACTTTCATACCTATTCCACCATATAAATTACGTCAAACTGCTAATTAAACGCAATCATGTTTTTGTTACGACTCATGGCCAAGATTGATTTTCCTGCGCCAATAACTTATGCTTCATCACTCAATAAATTATGTATATACATCAATAAAAACACTACTAAAATACATCTATCTTTTCAACCGTTATAATCCGCCGCCTTATAAATCGCTTCTTGACAGTCCTCATATCCCAAAGGTGCTGCAAACTCGTTGTACAGAACCGACAAATTAATTACTTTACCGTCTAGCCTGTCGATCAACGCCGCCCGTCGCTTCTCGCCGTCGTTCCCTTTAAATCTTACATCTGCCTTGACATGCGACAAAATATCATCCTGAATAAATGCAACTGCAAATTCATCTTCAGTAGTCTTGAGAAGTTGCAGCATTGTTTGTCGCTGACTAGGCGGACAGAAGCAGTTACAGAAACCACGAGCGCGAGAAAGGTATTCGATCCGTTGAGAAAGTGTAAGTTCGAAATCTGACTGTGATAACCGGTACAAAACCTGTCCGGCTTTAAGAAAATTCTCTTTCTTTGCTTGAAACACCCATAACATATCAGCCTGCTGAAGGTTCGTCCTTGCATTGCTCTCAAGATATGGCTCAATGAACGGCGTATCTACCTCCAACAACCGTTGAGCAAGACCACGCGAAACAAACCAATCGTAAAAACAATAATGAAATAATTCATCCTTGGAGCTATAAGCGACAGCGTACGTCTCAGACTGCAGTTCAGCTCGCTCGGTTGATGCTAAAGTCAGCGCGTTCGAATCACCGCCTACATCCGAAGCATTAACCTTGGCATCAGTATCCTCCAAAATCGAAAACACAAGCTCGTAGCATCTCATTCGTTCCTTGTATTGACCTTCACGATTATCTAACGCTGGTAATCCGTCATTAAAAAATCCCAGCCCAACATTTCCCCGGTCTGCTTCCGTTGCAGCACGTAATACTACTTCAACAGCACCAGCATGAAATCCTAACGATAAAAGCTCATCGACAGCGCCATGCAGATCTTCAAACGATATTGTTCCAGCCGCTTTACTAAGTAACCGCACAGCCTCGCTCGAATACTGCATTTTCATATCCGCATCTGTCGTAGCGACAGACTTGGCTTTACGCAGATACTCAATTGCCTTGAACAGAATAACGTCGTCTGCAGAGCAGAACGTACCGCAACGTTTACGTAGTACATCTGCAACTGTATCAACTGAACCGCCTGACGAAATACTTTGGTTGACAATAGCCGATACAAGCTCTTTAGCCATCTTAGTGCCATCAGCAGTAGTGAACATATCCTGATAAGTCTGCTTAGCAATCTTGTTCTGTAGATCTTCTGGAACAATAGACATAATCTCGTTCAGCTTTTTAGATTCACCAGCAACAAGTCCAACGAATGACAAACCTTCGCGCATGAATGTAAGCAACTGAACAAGAGCATGCATACCACGATGTTCAGCTTGCTGGGACAAGTCTTCTCCGCGACCACTGCCTGCATTTACACCACCAACAACTGCCATATCCTGAACACCAAGCACAGCCATGACCCGTTCTGGACCAGCAAGACCTTGAATCATAGATCGGTTCGACTCAAGAAACTCAGAAAGCTCAAACAGCATAATCTGAATACTATTAAGCTTGCTTTCTGACACATTGCTCGCAAATAATCTTCCAGCACCTTGCTTTATAGTAACCTTAAAAATCGGCGTCCGCCAGATTTCGCGTACAATTCTGCTAATGTATGTTGCCAAGCCGTCATACCTTCCAGAAAGCTTGACACTATCCAAATTCAAAGCACTCGAGCCAAAGTTGTCATCGCGGATATGAGCCTTGCCACCAAACTCAAGATAGGCCTTGCGGGCAATCTCTCGAGAATCAATAGGACAAGACGAGCTGCAAGCTATGCCCAGAGCTGTGCAGCATGTCTCTGACCGACCATACAAATCGTAAAAGTATTTTGCTTCGTTTGCAAGTTGCATAAATGTTGCAGGCGCATATCTACGTGTGTAAATATATACACCAGTATTGGTAAGGACCGCCACCTGAGCAGGTGCAACTACATATTGGCCGGCCACTTCATTTCCGAAACCTTCCGGTGTATTTGAGACCTTAAACTCCGGCGTGATGAGCTCAATTGCTTGAACAAAACCGTCAATCTCCACAAACGAAGCTGACTCAAATTGCTGAGGCGCAGTATTAGATGTAGAAGACTGTAACAAAATACGGCCACTATCAGGCGAAGAAGTAAAAAGACTGTCCGACACATCACCTTCTTTTACCGCGAAGTAATACCCAGGAGCAAATATTTTTGACATTTTGGTCTTCTTGAGTATACTTGATGCAGAACCAGTTGGCCCCACAGTTGTTCCATCTGGAGGCGGAAAACGGATCTGAATCACTTGCATTGTTGTTGGCGCAGCATCTTTGTTGTACATGAACATATATGGTCTCGCCGCACGAATATATAATCTGCAACCAGTAGACGTAGTTGCAATCAAATGAATCTGTGTACTTTCTGATGGATGAACAGCATGTATCGACACCACAGACGTTGTACGAGGATCCAAAAGTGGTGATGATGAATTGAGCATTTGCAAATGCGACGACAAACTAGCGAATGAATATGTAATAGCATGGTTGAGCACAGTCGAAGAAGCCATATGATATGCTCTAATATTTGATTTTGATGACAATGTATAAATTAGTGATCGTGAATCGTCGACGACCATCTGTGTAATGTATTCTAAATTGTCAGCAAGATAAATTGGCGCTACAGTGGATAATATATACCTTGACGAGACGATGGCATAATTGATGACGATATGAAACTGGGGATAAAATTAGATATGGGTGACAGTGATCCAGTAGATGGCTGAAAACCAGAGAGTCCAGTCCTTGTGTGACAAATCTTCGAGCATTTGCCTCGGAACCAGCTCTCAGTGTTTGAATACGTGAATTCCCATACATCTGTAGAATCTCTGCTAGTAAAGAATATTCGACCAGATTTATCACTTCCAGCTACAACATTGATATCCAATCCTTTGACTGACGCAGATAACCCAGTCTCGTATAAACTAAGCTCGTTGTTATCAAACGAAACCGCAATAAGATGCAACTCCAAAGGAGTGGCAATTACCAATATATGTTTAATTGTATCAACAAATGTACCTTTTTGAGGCTTGACTAAATGAACAGACAAGATAGTATGTTGAAGCTCCTCAAACGACGAATAGTCATGACCGTTTCGATAATTCCAAAAGTACAATCTGTTGTCGACTGTTATCCAAGCTCGACCGATTTCAGGAAACAACCCCATCTTGGTGTAACATTCTGTTTTATTGTACTGATCAAATATGATATCTGGAATACTGACTGTTTTTGATATCTCGAATGGCATCCAAGCACTTGATCCAGGTTGACCTGAAAAAAAATACTCAGATAACTGAGCTTGTTGGATTATACGATCCAGGTCGGGATACCGACTATCATGGTTCAGAAACTCATTAATCGCTTTGTTTGCAAATTCAATAGGTGTTAACGGTCCTGTAGAGGCCCCAGCATCGTTAGCTTTGCGTGGTGTGTTCGTATTAGATAATGCAGGTGGAGTTGATCCCAGAGCAACAGAGGGCGACCTGACCGCGCTATCAGGTGTATTACCACTCCCAGTTAAAACCATAGACCTTTCTGGTGTATATTCCGGTCGATTAGGCGTACTCAGCTTATCGACATGTTTCGAAACTTGGGGAAATGGTTTGGTGAGTGATTGTTGTGCTAATCCATTGTTGAAAGCTGATGCGAAACCAAATGGCGATGGAGACGAAGGAAACAGTCCAGGACCAGACACGCTGCTCCTCGAATTGCCACCTTTTGTCAACCCAGGAGAGCCTGTATCTGGTAATGACGGGTATATACTCGTCATTTGTCAACAGATCCCACTAGTTCAACGTTTATTGATGAGAATTGATTGATTGTGCGCTCGTGAAGCGCATTCAGAAGGAGCAAAACAAAAATCCTGAAAAACCTAACCCGGATATTGCAAGGTACCTAAGACGCGGGCCAAGAAGTGTTGAGTTAGTGACACTGCTTTAATAGAATACTCTGTTGAACAATTAAACGAAAGACCTTGCAGATGATATAGTACGATCTTATTTACAACAGAAACAATGAGCTGTGTATTGCTAGACTTGGACTGACGTTGCTGGCGCCGTGCTTGTTGGGATCAGGAAAACCCTAAAGCGTTCACAGAAACGCAGAAACATCTTGGCTTCCTTCGGCGAAGTATAAATACCGACAATTCGCTTCAGATGGGTTAGCGACATCAACTATTACACAGTGAAATCTGGATAATGACGTTTAATTGTTCAGTTTTAGACACATTTGTGTCGTTTGTTGGCTCTTCCAAGTCGGCCGCAGTCGCTGCTCTTTTATTATCGGCCATCGGTCTCGTGAAGTATCTGGGATTCGGATTCAGACTGACAAAGTTGATCCTTGAGATTTTTATTCTACCAGGCAAAAGTGTAAGTTTTGATGGAGTCAATTGGATTTACTTTGTGATTGTTTTACTGAAGTTTGCAGTTGAAGGTGTATGGCGCTGGCAAGGGCGCATGGGCTGTCATTACTGGCGCATCGGACGGTATCGGCAAGGAATATTCAATTCAGCTGGCCAAGAAGGGCTTCAATGTGGTTCTTGTGTCTCGAACTGAATCTAAACTAATAGCACTTTCGACTGAGATCAAAGATAAGTACAAAGTGGATACTAAGGTGCTGCCATTTGACTTCTCGGAAAACAAGAGCGAAGACTATGCTGCTCTTGCCAACTTGATCGAGCCGTTGGACGTGTCAGTTTTGATTAACAATGTTGGTCAATCGCACTCAATTCCTGTGCCGTTTACTGAAACCTCAGATGAAGAGCTTTCGTCGATTGTGTTGATCAATGATCTTGCTACTTTGAAGGTTACAAAGACAATTGCGCCAAAGTTAGTTGCTCGTAAGGGTCGCAGTTTAATCTTGACCATGGGATCATTTGGTGGGTTAATGCCTACACCATATTTGGCTGTGTACTCTGGTTCGAAAGCATTCCTTCAGCACTGGTCTTCTGCTCTTTCGGTGGAACTCAAGCCCAGCAATGTCGATGTAGAGTTTGTGTTATCTTACTTGGTTACATCGGCCATGTCAAAGATTAAGCGTACTTCTGCTTTGATTCCTAATCCCAAGTCATTTGTTGCGTCTACATTGTCCGGAATCGGTCTCGCTCGCGGTGCCCAGGAACATATTGCTACGTCGACTCCTTACTGGAGCCATGCATTGTTCCATTGGACTGTGTACAACACTGTTGGCACTCTGTCGTCATTTGTGGCAAAGATTAATTTGGGCATGCACATTAACATTCGCAAGCGCGCACTCCGTAAAGCAGAGAGAGAAAAGAAGGGACTTTAGCTTGAATATTTTACATAATATAGTTAATTAATCTAGCTATTAAAACTCTTGTGATGACTGGTTAAGTTAAATTGTTTCCTCTTCAGTAGGTTTTGTCGCTGTTTAAACGACAATGACATGCATTACCATTAAATAATCCCCCAACAACCTAAAAACTATCCCATCAACACCACCAGAATCAAAATTCCACAACCGAGCCCCGTGGTGAACCTCAATGAGCAGGACATGCAGAAATATTCATTGAACTAGATTTTAGCCATGATTGTTGACGGCACTTTGAGTATCACAAAGTTCGATTGTATTTATAGATCTATGATATTGGTCTGATAGTTAAACCCAGAAGTGGTGCAGTAATTGCAGCCATATAAATCAGAAAAATCCCAAAAAATCTTTTTTTGTAAATCGAATTGGTTCCAATATAAGTGTACTGGCCATGACGGTGTGAGATTCTAAATTACGCCTAAACTCTGTCATTATTGTTGTAATTGTGAGCATTGATGTCTGAAGAACAATAAGCGCCTGGTTTAGAAGCAGAACTTGACGAATCAACAGAAAGTCGGCGTTGCTGTACTAAAGAAGATGTTCCCCTTGCCGGTCTAGGTCTATCGTCGGATGTCTGGCTGCTACGGTGCTTACGTCGACGAGGGATTATACCGTAGAAAGCAACATTGTCTGGTGACACATAACGTACATGGTCAGGATCATGTCGCAGTTGCCGTAAATGTCGATTAATATTGCCTTTGGTTGAGAATCGTAACCCGCATCGACATAGGTATGTAAACGTATGACCTAGTTCCTCGGAACCTTCTTGTACAGAATCATGATGTTGTTGGGAAGGAGTTCCAGGTGACAGACGCGGCAACGATTGATGTGGTCGTACTGGAATATCATCTGAAAGGATAGATCGTCCTTGAACGACAAAAGTCGAGTTCATGGTTGAGTGTGATGTCGACCGGACCATATTTGGTAGACCCGGCCTTTGTGACAAAGGCTCTGAAACTGTCACTGTAGACAATGCTCTGGATATAGGAGCCTTGATTGTGATGTATGGTGGATCGTTAGGTGTGGGAGGAGTAGCAGGAATAGGTACATCACTCAGCCTGTATCGCTGATGGGAACCACGAGGAAGGATCTCGGGTAGCAAAGTCGACTGAAAGCTAGAGTGAAACAGCGAATCGTGCTCATAATCGGGATGCAACGGAGCAGCAGCGGCGGCCATATTTGAGGAAAGCTCGGTGGATAATAATGGCGACTGGGATAACACAGCGGGAGACGGAGGTAAATACGGCGACCAAGCAGTCGAGTCGGTGGTAGCCTGGTTGGTATTATTATTCTGGTCTGAAATAGAGTTGATCAATAATAGGTTGCTTTGGTCCGGCTGGCGTTGCATCAAAGTAAAGACTGGCCTGCAAATCGTTAAGACCATGGAGGCGAACGTTGCATTAACCAGTGAACATTGAAAGATCGCCAATCCAGGCACCGGAGAGCCCGTGGCGCGGCTATACAGATATATATATATATATATATATATATATATATATAGATAGATAGATATGTAATTACGCAATTCCCAAGTGATTATCATTCAGATTTAGCATAAAAAGAAAAACAGTTAGGTTTCGTCGTGCGGCAGATGCAGATGACGAGAACGCGCTCGCTTAAGGTGTGTAAATTCTATCTGACAGTTTGCGGATATTGGGTCTGTCCCCGGTAAATTCCTCGTGCTCGACGCGTTGCCAAACCACGGACCGAGCTATGTACACGCAATAAACCAGCACAAAAACAAGTATGTATGTTGATAAGAACAGTTCTCTAAATGTGCAGGACGTGGCCACATTAGAGACCGATGTCGTGGCCTCCGGACCTCCGGTCGACGACAACGCCTTTGTCCGTGACGCGTCCGAAGCAAGTAGCGCGCCGCATGAGCCCAAGATTGGGTCGAGGAGCGAGTTTGTCATCATTATGTATGTACATATGTTACGTATGTATACATGCACACGTACTGACCTGGGATTAATTACTCACGTCGCACGAACCAGGCAATTGAGTGGTAGTAATTAGAAGACCACGACAAATTGTTCAATCAACACGCGGCTGATGACTCATATGTGTGTGTATGCGACGACGGCTTTTTTGAGAAATGCGAGCCTGTCGCCAAACGCGGGTTTGGGTGGTCAGTTGCTGGGGAGATATACATAATGTAAATAATTTTTATCTGGATTTTCTCCGCGGGGTTATAAAACAAAGAGGAAAGAGCCAAGATTTACCGTTAATGGCAAACAATTAGACGATTTTTTTTTGTTTTGCAATGGCATAAGCCAAATGCACAATTGAACCTTCTAGGTCGAACTGTATATAGAATCAATGTATTCTGTGTCAAGGACGGCGCAAGTCACTCAAGGTTAGTTGATGATGATGATGATGATGATGGTGATGACGACACTACATCCGCCGCCAACCCATTTCTGGGACAATAACAGAAGCGCCAAAGTGGCCAATGCTGAAATAAAAATAAAAAGTCTGTAACCGATGTTACGTACATATGTACATAAAACATACGGCAGAGTCTAAATAGATGAAATTATTAAGAATGGCTGGGTGGTCACGGGTTGGTTTTAGCTCGGTCTTGCTCGAGCGAGCAACAGAATATACATATACATAAATACATAACCATTTCGATAGAGACTTTACTAGCTTGCTACGACAATGCATTTGCTCGGGTAATGAGTCTACTCAACCCAAACTCGTGAACCTGCTATTCTAATCCAGACTCTATCTCGATAACTCGAAGATCTCTTTGACTCGAGAACTGAGAGACACCGTATGTCTGTATGACTGCATTGTAGGAGCAGACGGAACTTCCGGCTGATGATGGCCAAAGGCGGCGTTAACTATGTAACCCCCTTGCACAAGGTGGTCGATCGGATGACAAATCACGTTCATATGCATACATAACTGGTTAACTAAAACTGACATTTAACTTGTTAACTTAACATCCGGCAACGTAAGCTCAGACCGGCCCGGAGACGGAGATAGCATGTCTCCGGTGCACTGCTGCACAGACGCGAGTGAGTCAGGCCCTAAAGTTGTGCACGCGTACGACTCACACATTGAGGGTGCAGTTTGACGGTATTTTTAGAACATCAGAATGACAGTGAGGATTGGTTTAGGACCTAATACAGGATGATAATCATTTATTATATGTAGAACCGATTAAGAGATATAAATCAACCTCCCCCCAGTACTATATCAACCAACTTAACAATTCCCTTGCGCACTAACAACTTATGTACATACAGTTTACATACAAACATCCAATCTTATATCTCACCCCCGAATCACGAATAAAGTTCAGAAGAACATCTCCTGTCTGTTCTTTAGAATTAGCCACGAGATTAAAGTAGTGTGACGGGTGTAGGGCCTTGTCCAGAAGAATAAGTATATAAACGAGCGACCCTTTAATGATGTAATATATCTTAGAAAGGCTGGGGCTTCTTCAGCCCAGCACTAACAGGAAATGGAAATTAAGCCTAAGCAGTAGGAATCCCGTTAGAGGGCTTTGTCTCTGACGCGACAAGTAAGACTGTAAGTCCATTCCTTCTTAGTCGATAACAGTCGAGGTGCTAGTACTGTGCAGTATACGGCTGACTGAGTTCAGCTTTAAGTCCGCATAGCAAAAATACCTATTTTAACCGCTATCCACAAACTCAAACGTATTTAGGAATTTTGTAAAAAAAACTTAATCAATAACTATGTATTCATTCCATTCGCTAAGTTAGTTAGTTAGTTGTGGTATGGATTTTTGCACAAGCACTACGCAATCAGAGATACGCGCGGTCGGAATATCAAAAACAGCACAAACAGTGGCATATGCCTGTCTAGATCATGATTCGTTGCGATGAGACGCTCAATGGTCTTGATGGCAATGAACAACACCATTGCGAGTGCGATAGCTCTTGATTGCTAGAAAAAAAAGGAGCGCAACAAGGCGGTCTAGTATAGGGGAGAGTTTAGGCACATCACCTCTTTTCTTCCCCTCCACCGTTTACATTAATTTCATAACGGCCTAGCTAATAACTATCAATATTTCATTCAGAATTCTTTTACGAAAGACAATACTTTACTTGGGTGCCTGCAGAGAACAATACTAGCAATATCGGTGCGGCGCCACAAACAACCATGCGATCCCCACGGACAAGGTCGCCTTGGTATTGTTCTCCTGTACAATCCGAACAAGGCTCTTGTTGATGTGAGAGAGCACTAAATTACTGGCTTGTTACTGCGCAAATTTGCTGAGGGCTGTGCAGGTCAATATGACATGGGTCTTGTGGAGATTATGCAGCTCCAGTCTTCGTTTTTCGTGTTCGACGAGCGGATATCCCCTATTATACCCCTCGGCGAGGATTTGGCCGGAGTCTACAGTTGGTTCTTGCATGCTGTGCTTACTTTCTTGTGATTTGTAGCTGTATGTTCTTGGTCACACTATCTATGTTGTTGACTGGTTTCATAGCTGCAGTTTTGAGCATATTGTCGTATTACTAATTGCCATTAATTTTGACAAGCCCATGCAGGTTCCGGTTTTATAGTAAACAACGCTATTGTGTTTTATATCACAATTAGTACCAGCAAGATAGCCGTTAGCAGCCGTAATTGCACGCCACGTGGGTTTTCAAAATGCCATGTGCTTGCCCAGCTATGCTAGATCAAGTTAGCGACCGTTATGGGTTTTTGGCAAATAATTCAAGCACACGTTTATTTGGTCGGGAGTATGAACTGAAATAGGGAAACCAAGACTTTGAAAACGATTGTCTTGCAAGTGCAAAATAAGTGGCTGCCATTCGAGGTGGTTCTACACTCGAGCGCCGCGCCCATGCAACGAAGAACAACAATACCAAGGCTTATTCGATTATCAAAGTAACAACAATTTGGATAGCATTGTTTTATTCACGCCGCACCGCATTACCACGCTCTGTCGGAAGTCTCGATGATTGAAACTTTAAACATGGCTTGGCTGCGAGCATATGAATCGAATACGCTCTTGCTGCTATCAATAATCACTAGTTGCAGAAAAATGATTGCCTCCCCCCCTTTTTTCTTGATATTGTGGGTGCGGTGGATACATTGGTTTTTGAAGCTGCTACAATAGTATTGACGCTCGTTTAGCGCTGGTTGACTCCCCCCTACCACCTTGATGTCCGGTTTCTATGGTCCTCGAAACAACATAAATACCGGACCGGTTCGCCCTTGAGTTGTTCCAATTTTTTTTATTCCCCACGCTTCTTTGTTCAAGAATCTCATCAATCTACTACAATGCAGTCCAACACTTCTACCACCAACTCCGCTTCGGAATCCGAGCTCAAGCCCATCGCTACCTGCGTGATCGCTTAAGCAGCATTCTAACAGGAGAAGATGCAGTCAAAGGTTGTCTTCATAACTGGTGATGATCAATTCAAAACATTTGCATATTATCAGTCGACGAGTCTTGGTTTCTTTTTAAAGGTCTTTTTTTTTCACTTGCTTTCGGGTTTCCTGGTGGAGTTACCTTTTTATGTTCCTTTTGTTAAATGTCTGTTGGTTGGAAAATTCGATTGTTTGGACAGCCTTTTGGTTTGGGTTTCTGAATATTCCTTTCTTTGTTGGTCGATATATCTTGGTCGCGCAAACAGGTTATGCGGTTGATGGAAGACGGTTTAATTTTGGAATCTATTCGGGAGGGCGGTTTGGTGGTTGTTTTACCAAGGTCGAATCTTTATTATTTGCTGGGCATGAAATATTATGGGATATAACACTTTAAGGTCTATAACATCACTTGGGTTTGTTTTGAAAGTAATTTTTGAAAGGGTTTTCTTTTGATCCCAAGGTTTATTGATTGGAATTGTGTTGGTGTTATGATTTTGTGTCTGTGTTTTTTTCTTCCTCGACGATTGCTTGCTTCTTTCTCTCTCTCCTTTTTGTGTTTTTTTTTTTTTTTTTGACTTTGGATCCTTTGTCATTTGTTTTAAAAATTTTATAAAAAAAAACTCCCTTCCGAGGGGGAAAAAAAAATTTCTTTTGTGCATTATTTGTAGTGTGATTTAAACGTAACCAAATAATAAAAGATTATTCAAAAAAAAAAAAAAAATGGTTAAAGTAGCTTGTGCATTTGTTTGTAGTAGGATAATATGACTGAATGATTATGGTTTATTGTTCACAAAAAAAATAAATTCAAAATACTAACTTAAACTCTACAATACACCAAAAAAAAAAAACAAAAAATAAACTCAAATGTCAATTAAACACCAAAAAAATTCTACCAAAATTCGCCCTGGTCAAGCATAGCCTCGGTGACTTTAACATAACCAGCAATATTTGCACCTTTAACTAATGATGGCAACCCATCTTGTTTTTCAGAAGAAAATTCAATAGCAGTCTTGACACAAGTCTCAAAGCAGTTTACCATAATATCTTTAAGTTTTGAGTCAACTTCCTCGCGAGACCAGCTCACACGAGCAGAATTTTGAGCCATCTCAAGACCGGAAACTGCAACACCGCCTGCATTAGCAGCTTTACCGGGTGCGTACCAGATAGACTTTGGCTTGGACTGACGCTCGGTTTCAAATACGTCGATGGCTTCCATTGTAGAACCCATGTTGGAACCCTCGGCAATAAACTTACAGCCAGCAGCGACTAGTGCCGCAGCTTCTTCACCCGAGACTTCGTTCTGGGTAGCACATGGAAGCGCAACATCAACCTTACCAACATGAACCCACGGGCGAGCATTGGCAAGATATTTAAACTTGCCTGACTTGAATTTGGTCTCAAAAATCGATAGTTCTTGATGGAGCAGTTTAGCGTCAGCAATCTGAGCGATTTCGTCAGGGGTAAAGCCCTCGGATCCACCGTCGGCCAGAACAAAGCAGCCCTTTGAGTCAGACAGCGAGACGACCTTGCCACCGAGTTCAATGACCTTGAGAGCAGCAAACTGGGCAACGTTTCCGGAACCAGAGATTGCGACTGTCTTACCCTCGAATGTATCGCCAGGGTGAGCGTAGTCGATCATTTTTTCGACGTAGTACACCAGTCCGTAACCGGTGGCCTCGGGTCGGATAAGCGAGCCACCCCAGGTCAGGCCCTTGCCGGTGAGCACCCCTTCCCACTGGTTGCGATAACGCTTGTAGGCACCAAATAAGTATCCAATCTCTCGTCCACCAACACCGATATCGCCTGCGGGGACGTCAGTGAATCCACCAATGTGACGGGACAGCTCGCGCATGAATGATTCGCAGAACCGACGGATCTCGCCGTCAGACTTGCCCTTGGGATCAAAATCGGCACCACCTTTGCCGCCACCCATGCTGAGACCGGTCAACGCATTCTTGAACACTTGTTCGTAACCAAGGAACTTCAGGATCGACAAATTCACGGTCGGGTGGAATCTGAGGCCGCCTTTGTAAGGACCGAGAGCGGAATTGAATTGAACACGGTAGCCGCGATTGACCTGCATGTTTCCGGCATCGTCTTGCCAAACCACTCGAAACTGGATAATCTACATTTATGCGTTAGCCGAGGTGGCGGGGAGATGCAAACGGGTAAGGCTGGCGGGGTGGCGGCCACACTCACCACCAGCACACACTAAGATTCACAATTGCAACCTACTCTCTCAGGCACAGACACCACAGCCAAGGCAGCCTTGAGGTGAGGCTTCTTGTCGAAAAGTGTAGACTGGTCGAGCGTCTGCAAGAGCTCGTTGTAGGCCTGCTCGAATTCAGGCTCGGAGGGGGCAACCATGGTGTAGAATATAGACGGGGCAGGAACAGAAGCACAAGCTCAACTCAGGGACTGGCAATCTCTTGACTAGCAAGTACCAAGGCCAAGGCAGGTGGTGACCGGCGGGGAGGAGGAGGGAAACCAGCAGGCCCTTTTATATATGTGTGCACGAGTAGTGGTGGGCTGCGAGAATCTGCGACTATGGGTGATTCATAGTTTTTCTTTTTCTTTTTTGTCTCTGCCCTCTCCTCCTGGACCACCCACGCGAGAACTACTGTCTTCCGATGACCATCTCCAGATCTGGGGTGCAATCCACCCGACACTTTTTACGCTCTAGCTTCGGCACGGGAGCCCCCACAATAGTCTGCGGCTGGGCCAGACAGCGACGGTCGATCGAGGCGGGCGTTTCGGATGAGCAGGGCCGCATTTCTACATAGTTAGGGGACTTGATCACTCGATATGATTGATGTATGCACATAACATATGTACATGTGAACGACTAGATAATATTGTTGTAGCTTCCTATGTCGCCTGGATAGGGGCTGTGCAATTTCCTCTTTTTTTTTTTTTTTTTTTGGCTTAGACAATGCAAATTGTAACAATTATGTTTACTATGTATTTAGCATTTTAAAACTGGCCATTTGAGTGGCGCGTGCATGCGGAACCGCCTGCACCTTCGCAAAAATTTTTTTTTTTTTTCCCCTTTCAGGGTCATCCATCGATCATTGATAGCTATGTACAGATAGAAGCAGCAGCTCCGATGTCGGCCAAGCATTTGACTCGTGCCAAGAAGATGCTTGCTCGTTCGAGCCAAACTCAATAGAAGACACGGAAAAAAAAATTTTTCATCAGCCAGAGGGACAGTCAGTGCATTTGCAATGTTTTGGTCCCGGGAAGTTTTCGTATATAGTCCTGAATGTACCATAAGTTAAGCAAAGATGGTAAATACTCGCTTGGTGGAAAGTACACCCCCCCGAAGCCAATGGTAAGAAAGGCAGCTTAAAAGATAGACGACACCGAAATAGTTTGTTGGTTTGTTTTAGTTTGATATATAATTAGTTTGATGTCATTTCCACAATAGTGTGTGGACTATTATTAACTGAGCGTCAGTTCAGTCGTGGTTCCCCATAGTAAATTACAAATAACGTGGTGGTGGCGTCGGTTGCGTATTGGAAATGACGGCGGTGGCTTGCGGGTGGTGGTGGGTCAGTGCGCAGTCAGGTAAAACTATCAATTACAACTATTATGTACAACCCACCCGCCCTGGCCACTAAGTTGGTTAGTTAACTAATTATTATGTACATAGTTATGTACGTATTACTGCCTATGCGACAAGCAAACGCTTTTTTTTTATCTTCTTGTTTCTCTTATCAAAGTGCGAGCAAACTTTTCATAGATTCACCACTCTGCGGTTACCGCCGATATCGGTCGGTGCATCACTGTAATTATCCATCGCCCCCCCTCCAGAGAACTTGGGGCTCGACCTTCATTTACTGTTCGTGCCGGATGCAAACCCCCCGAGCCTTTTAAGATATTGTACGTATTACAGTACTTACAAGTTAACTACATAAATCACACGCTATATTATTTCGACAGGGTACATAATACGTCTTAGCCGAAACTAACTTACTACGGTCCATCAAGTTTGAGCCGCATACTGCTAGCTAATAGTAAACTCTTATTTAAGTTCTCTGTTCAAGTCAAAAGCCTTGCATAATGTTGTATTTAAAATATATTAAAATATTACTGTAGAGACCTTCTTGACAAAACTTTTCATATCTCTTAAGTTTTTTTTGGGGTCTATTCTGGCCTTTCCCATGTCGCTTAGGAGTTCAGAATTTGGCCTCCGGCTGGCCACTACTCCCGATCGTGCTTTAGCAAAATCAATAGCAACAAAACCAAACTGTGACTTTGTAGCTGTCAGCTTTAACTATACTCTACTTTTTTTTTTTTCTTCATGAAGAGATACGGTTGGAAAGTCGGTCTTCCTGCTGGTCACGTGGGCGCCCTATTGATTTGTCGCGTCAGAGGCGAAACCCTCTAACGGGATTCCTATTGCTTAGGCTTAATCTCCATTTATTGTTGGTGCTGGGCCAAAGCCCAAGCCTTTTAAGATATATTATAATATTACATTGTTAAAGGCTCGCTCTATCGTTTCTATACTTGTTCTTCTGGACGGGGCCCTAACCCGTCACATGATTGCTATCACGTGCGGCATCTGTTTGAGGAAATACAAACCCCTGACATCGTTCACAAACAAGCCAAGTGTGTGCGTCGGTTGATTTATTGAGCACCACAGACCGAGAGACCATGGGTCGCAACCGGACTATCCAAGACCGCAGTCACCATTTAACAAGACTTAAACAAACACTTGCTACCCCGGTTCACAGTTGTCGCTCATGTAATGGCCACGACTCACTCTTACCAGACCCAACAGCGTCCGCAGTGTAAGTTCTACCGAATCGTGTGCTGGTCCTGGATAAAGATCTAACTAGTTTCAGCGCGCAAAAGCAGGTTCGCCTGGGTCCGCAGGCTGGTGTCGACAAGGTCTCATTCAAAGTCGTCTTCTGCACAGTCAGACTCATCTTCAGGTCGTGGTGGGGACAATTATGGTGGTGGCTCGATTTCTTCAACCTCATCGCTAGGTGGTGCTCGCGGTCAAGCTCGGCCGTACTCTCCCACATCTTCGTCAATGACGCCATTGTATCTGACCGGATCAAGAGATGATCGGTCTATAAGCATCCAGTCAGGCTCTATCATGTCTGGTAGTGGCTCTTCAAACTACTATTATAATTACTACAGACGCAGTGCTGGTACTGGCTCTGATTCGATAGTGACAACCGCGACGTCGGCGACTACAACCGCGACAGGCAATGGCGTCGACGATCGGTCGAGCATTGACGACGCTCGCTCTGCTACAAGCAGCAATTATGTATATACCAACGTTTTTGTGACTTCGTCGTCATCTTCAGCCTCGTCTACATACCACAACGATCAGATAATGTCGTCGCAAGGAGGCGCTGGTCAGTCTAGTGTTAGTTCAGCCCCCCGCTACACCGCACGCTCGCATCACAAAATGATATTGACACCTTCGACCACAACAACAGCGGCTTCTCCAAAATCGCCATCGATCTTGTCCACAGTCTCATCTACAAACAACACAGTGCCGTCGTCAGTAATGATACCACCTCTGGTGCCATTACATGGAGGAGGCGGAGCGTCGATTCTGACTACAGCAGACAATGCGTCAGTGCGAACATTGGCATCCTCCTCCAAGCGAAGGCGCAAGTCAATCGATACAAACGCATCCACGCGTGCTCTTGCTCCCGACAGCTTGTTCGGTGGCTCGCGCGAATCATTACCCTTGACCGTGGCCACGACAAATCGGTCAGTAATGGGCTCATCGCGATCTCAGCGCAGCCAGAGCGGCAATAGATGGACTACCAGACAGTCTTCTATGAATAGTGATGAAGACTCCGACTCTGACGCAGAACTAGAGGACCTTGATGCTGAGCATGGGGCTGACGGCGACCACTCGTCGGTTAGTAGTGAGCAGCGTCGCTTCTCCCAGTCGTCGGATGCTGAAGCGACCAAGGTTGACTCTACTCAACTGCAACTATAACCACGGCTCTTAACAAGCGTGTATGTCGTGTTTTTGTACGGAAATTTTGGTTGGTTTGTTTTGGGTTTGGGGGATTTTTATTTGCGCGCGCTGCCACAAGTATGCTTCATTAGCAAACTAATGAATAATATCGATCAAGCGCTTTAACAATAGTTTTTACTATTGTAAATTCTATAAACTAGCGTATATAATAAAATATACAGTTTGAATTCTTGCATGCCCAAACCCATTTCGCCGAGCGCGCGATGCGGATACACACCGTGACGAGCGCGAAAAGTAAACAAACCCCTTCCCAAAAAGTGAGTGCGCCCTTCCCTTCTTTTTGTGTGGGAGCAAGGCCTCCAAACATTCCTACGCGTAGACTTTTGCTTAGTTATAGTATGGAACCACCCGCAATTTCAAAATCCAACATCTTTTCCAAATATTGATGAGCGGCAATTTCACGCAGATTGTTGCTACATTGTGATTGTATATGTTACACGCCTGCTGATTGATCACTCGCTGGTTAGATTCAACCATCTGCTGGCTACGGGCGTATCTTTGCTGATCAAAACAAGACGGGGCCGGCTGAATCCCTGTCGCTCAAGCCACGATCTATTCATCTGGACAGACAGGCCTCTCTTTTTTCAAAATCAGCATACTCGTCATTGATTTGTTCACCAAGTTTTTTTTTTTTTTTCTTTTAGCAAGCAAAGCTGCGAACCATCACCGTCAACACGTCTTGGGCGCCTCTGCTGCTGCTTCTCCTGCGTGAGTCGTCCACTTCAACCTTACTCTATCCACGCGTCAATCACACCGACAACAGCTCTCGAAGCACTTCAGGCTCTGGCTACAGTTTTGCTCGTCGCTCACACTCACCAGTTAAATTCATATCCATCCTGGCGCTGGTGTGTGTGTGCACTGTCCTTGAACGGTTTCTTCAACAACATCCATCCCCTGCAAAATCAGCCTCCATCCAGGGCCGTCGTCGTCAATATCTTGTGTCGAATTTTCTTTTACGCGTGACATTTGCGGTTACTGTTACTACACCTACCATCAAAACAATGCCATTCCCTGCTACGCGTCAAAAGGGGCGCTCATTGCTCACCAGATCGTTATCAGCTTCGTCGTCATTCACAGATTCTGCTTCGAGCAGTCAGCACACCCCAATCGAACTACACAACATTGCCGACAAGATTCTGTATCCTACAAATATTCCAGATGCTACCACTAACTCACCGCTGTATGTACTCAATTCTACAGCTTTGCCGTCTCCGAAGGAGGTTAACTACTCACAGTTGTTACCTTACCTCCTAGACACAGTCCGTAACATCGGCGATTATTCCTTGATTTTTTTTGCAGGCGGTGCGCCATATCGACCGTCATGGGCCTGGATGATTCATACATATTCACATCTAGAGCATGATACTCGGAAACGATTAAAAAGACTTTATATTGTTCATGAGAATTGGTGGGTTCGAACAGTGATGGAGATGGTCGCTGGTGCCGTGAGTGGGAAGTTTAGAAAGAAAGCTGTTCATGGTAAGTTTGCATTATTTACTTTTTTTAATGAGTTTATATTTAACGTCAGTTCACGACCTCTCTGCATTATCACAGCATGTGGATATTCGATTCATTTCTATTCCGTTGGCAGTCTACATGCACGATCGCCGGCTAGAACCAGCTATTAGTGTACCTGTAGAAAATGATAAGATCTTTGGTGCTGATTTGCCTCAGTCAAATGTTTTACCTGCGTTTTGGAAAGAATGTATAAATCATCTGGCCGTAGAGGGTATTTATGCCGAAGGTATTTTCCGTGTTTCTCCTAGGGTCGATCACCTGGATATTTTGCGAGAGTCATTGGACAGATGCCAACGACTTGATCTATCGGATTACAGCCCTCATGCTATTGCATCTCTAATCAAGCTTTATATGCGTCTGCTGCCTTCTCCTCCTTTGTCATATGCATTAATGCAGTCATTCCCAGACTTTGTCCCGACCTTGGAGAACACTATCAATATAGTGTCAGTCCTACCTCGACAAACAATTGTATTGTTTACCGACCTTATACCACTACTACGCTCTATCGCACTGAATCAACGCAATACAAAGATGACTGTCGCAAATCTTGCCAAGTGCATCACTCCAAGTTTGGTAAGAGTGTCTGTTCCTTCGGAGGATACTTTGTCACCGGCTAGGACTACTATTTCGAGTGCCACTACTCTTGTTGAAAATCCAGAAATGGTCTACATTTCTGATCCCGTTGAACTAGCAAAAGTATTAGAGTTTAACAGTAAGATATTTGAGAGCTTGATATACTATTGGAGCGATTTACCATTAGTTGATGAAGGTATCAGCACAGTATCGGGTGAAGGTAATGACAATAAAGAGACTGCGAGCTCTTCTCGAACATCTTCAAAAAATTTGCAATCGCTTGGTCATCTTCCTCCGCCACTTCCATCTAGATATTCGTCTGTACCGTCTGGTGGTAGCAGTAAGGGTAACCAAGATGCCGACGAAATCATTGCTAATGCCATCACTGCTGGTCAGCCGATTCTTATTGAGCATGATCCAGAAGATATAGCGGATGACATGATTGATGAGTTTGAAGAAGATGATGATGTTATGGGCCCACCGCCGGCACCAGTGTTTTCGTATTCGTCCAAAGCTGAGCCGGATAGGGTTGTAACACCGTCTCTTAGACGTTCGGCGACTGCTTCTAATGAGACTTTGTCGGATGTGGCAAAGTCTAGTGACGCACCTCCGATTTCTCCACGAAGAGGATCATCGGCTTCTACATTTTCATATACTTCAAAGTCGTCGGTATCATCTTCGGTATCGTATGGTTCAACAGCGTCTTCGGCATCTTCTATCTCAGATAAGCCACATATTCCAGTGCCGTCGACTAAGTTCAACGGTGCTAATGTGTCCTCATCAAGGTCGATTTCTATGCCAATAGTGAACAAGCCTAAAATCTCAACCGTTGGAGGGTTTAGATGTATCTCAGCAGATTCTGAACGTCACGCTCAGATCTTACGAACTGTTTCTCCATACGTCACGGTTCAGGCCGGAGAGATTAAAAAGAAGAGAAGCAGCGCTGACAAGGAAAATGCTATGGTTCCTCCGTCTTCACCTCGTGTACTCATCAAAAAAAAATCGGAAGGAAATTTGAATGCGCGAAAGAAGGGCAAGCTTGTGGAAGAATTGTCACGAATCTATGAAGAGCGTAGTCAATCCGTAGTAGCTCTCGCAGAGATGGACCGCCAATCATAGTTTGTTGACGAGGTAGTACATTTTAATCCACGGGGGTGGGCGTTGCCTTTTGATTTTTCTTTTTTTCTTGGTTTTAATATCTTGTTGTTTGATGTTTAAGTTTTGCATGTGCGCTGTCATTTCTATACTTACTTCTTCATGTTAATTGTGGGAATGACTTCTCAGTTGATTTAGGTTTCTTTTTTTTTTTTTTTTTTTTTGTTCTTTTTGTTTGAGCCATGTCCACTTTGTTGTGTGGTTAATGCATGTGAGGTTTTGTATGTGGACGCTTATGAGTATGAATGACGGATTGCGCGCGAAGAGGTTGATGTTGTATATAAGTAAGATTGGAATTAAATATCATTAAATTATGATAAAATCGTAAAGAAGAAAATTTCTAACTTAATGTACATATAAAGTAAACAGTTAAAGAAGATCGAAATCATCAAGCTCATTCCGGTACTTAAGAATCGATTTTTTAATTTTACTCGAATCCACCCAGGTCAAGTAATCTTCCATATTCCGAGTAACCAAAAAAGCCGGGTCAGTGATCACATCAGGACCGACTCTGATATGACCTTGTTCAATCAATTTGACCGCGCCAGAAATAGTTTCAGACATTTTTAATCTAGTCATGACCACACTTATCCGGCGACGACATATTGCCGATACAGTGACTTTTGTTTCTAGTTCTGAAACTTTTGATTTAGTCGCCAAAATTCCCATGTTGTATAATTTATCCAGAATTAATGCTTCATGTTTGATCCGAACTGGATCTGTCGGTGGGAGTTGCGATAACTTGTGTGCTAATTGTCTGATATTACCGCAGATCTTATTATATCTTGAGTTAATTAGCACCAAAAAAAAAAAAAAAAAATCTTCCTTGTTTCTTGACTTACTTATTATAATCCTCCCGGTTTTGAACATGATACCGACGCATTACATCCGCCTCACGATGTCCCTTGTCATCTTTCCACTACCGGCATTAGAGTCAACCCAGAGCGAAAAAACTCAATCGCGTCGACAATACCTCTAAAAAATTTACTTTTTTAAGCAGCTTATGCTCATGATGCTTAAGTTTTCGAACCATTTCTGAAACTAGATCGTACCAGAGGCCATGTGTATAAACAGGATATGTTATCTCATGTGCTGATAAACTCGGTTCGGAAAAAAAAAAAAAAAAGAAAATTAATAATTGACGCTCGGGTTTTAGCGTTGGGACAAATAGACAACCGGGTAATTATCTTCTGGCGGCAGGTCGAAGCAAATTCATCAATTTCAGGGGCAGGGGGGTTGGTTGTTTTTTCCGTTCTCGAGGCCTAAAACCTTAGGCGGACTGGTCAGCAACAGTCAAAGAGCATATTAAGTTGCTTTTTTTTTTTTTTTTGAGGTAATCAATAGTAAATAAAATTTGTTGTAGTGTTGTGGTTTGAAAAAGAAACTTGGCTTTGAGTTGCCTTGAGCTGGTGGTGCGGCGCTGTTATAGTGCTGAGCTGACGATATTTAAATGGTCCCGCCCCCAGTTCAAGATTGCTGTGCTATAATCGTGCGGTCGATATCTTCGATTTTATAAGCTGCTGACATGTCTTCCGTTAACCCAGGTGGTATTACTGTCAGTGCAAGCGAGACTGCAGCCGCTAAGGAGCTAATTGATGCGCTCAAGCTGACCCCTCACATTGAAGGTGGATACTTTGTCGAGACTGATCGCAGCACTGCGACAATGCCAAATCCATACGACAGCGACGGAACAGATCCTAATCGGTGTCTGTCAACATTGATTTTTTACTTGCTTACACCGCACTCACCGATCGGTAGATTTCATCGAAACAAGTCTCGCACGATTCATGTGTTGCACAAGGGTAAAGCACGATACGTGCTGATTCATCCCGACGGCAACCTTGAAACTTTTGATGTTGGGCATGATGTCACAAATGGGGAGAGATTGCAGTGGATTGTGGAAGGTGGAGATTACAAGGCTAGTTTTGTCATTTCTGACGAGGAATGTTTGATCAGTGAGGTACTATGGTTTGTTGAGATTTTTTTTTTTGAGATGGTGTGGTTAACTTTTCCAGGTCGTGATCCCAGGTTTTGAGTATAGTGATCATAATTTTATGTCTTCGCGAGAGGAACTTGTGGAGTTAGTGGGCGAGAAGGTTGCATCAGAGTGGGAGTGGCTTTTACGAAAGGAGTAGTTACATATGCAATAGATCAAACTATTTATTTGTTGGAGTGTAAGGCGACGGATTGTATTGTACCGGCTGCTGATATACAGTCGCACCGGGTCCAGTGTTGATGTGATTTTGAGCATACATATCTGTAGGTTGGTTCGCAATACTGATCATCTGTTGCTGTCGCTGGTCAAACGTCTGTGACTGGATCAACTTGAGCTCGTTTAGCGACGACTTATGATACCAAGGACAGTTTGTACATTGCAAGAACTCTCCATAGTTTGTTGGGAGAACTGGTAACCAACATAGTGTAAAAAATTCTCGTTTTTTCATGGCAATAACTATGCACGTTAGTCATTTACAACTTAAATTCGTTCTTGATGGATAGGTCGATACCAGAGTTAATGTGACTTGAAATATTAGCATAGTGCATGACCAGTAAAAAAAAAAAAAAAAAAACCGTAAACTTACCATCGTGGACAAAATAAATGTAGATCTTCGAATCCTTTTACCGGTTGGTTGAAGTTCGTACCTTAAAACTGAGCTTGCAAGTTCGTACACGGCTGATACACATCGGAAACTTACCAGAACATATAAAAAACATAGGAAAACTATCCATTTTTTTGTCTTGAGTATTTCTTAAATATTTATGAAAATATAACTCTATTTATTAATCAAGATTTGATATCCCACAATCAAAAGAGAAACCGAGCACCTATTACCTTTTGCGATCGATATATTCTACCGAATCGCGGTAACACGTCAAAATTGTAAATAACAAAACTTTATTCTGAATTATAAATGTAGAGTATAACTTTTCGAAAGTGGTTATACTTTATGTAACTTAAAATATAATCCGGTTTGACGTCAAATTGCATAACGGTCACATGCGCGATGGCGTTACGTCATTGTTTGCGCTGGAAAGATCAGCTCTGGGGAAGGGATTAAACTACAGCTAAACTATATAGATATATGCAACAAGGTAACTTTATTACTATAGTTACTGTTGCACTGTGAATTTTTTTGATCTTAATTTACTCAATATGTCTATTCCGTTGTTTCTAGTTTGTGGAGGTGAGGTCAATTGATACTGGCTGATCAGATCGGCAAGCTAATACATATTCAGGCACCAACTTCAACAAGCCTCTGAAGGGATATGAAGACATGCGATTTTATTGTCCACGATGGTAAGTTTATATAAATTGTATTACTGTGAATAAATGCTAACTCCTACATAGTCACAACAACAGTCGTAAGTGTACCAAGGCCGCCCGAGAGCGTCAACAAATAGCTCTAAAATAAACACCTATTATAGTTATCGCAATCAAAAAACGCGAGTTTTTTACGGTTTGCTACATTCCTGTAATTCCTACCAACTTGGATACGGATTTACAATGCACAATTTGTCCCTATAATCAACCAACTTCTGTTGAACAGCTTGACTCAATCAGCAGGCGCGGACCAGGTCCACAACCACCACCTCCAAAGTGATAGTGATCAAATAAATGAAACTAATTATGGACGGTTATAGGAGAAAGGTTGAAGTTGAAACCATAGAAATTAATTATGCTCATTCATTCTTTTTTTTTTGTCGATTGAAAGCTTGCTCAATAAGCATATACAAATAAATTACGCGATTAAGAATTAGAGTTAAGGGGGGAATCTGCAGTTTTTGGTAACAGGATATACACGAGACGTGGAAGAAGAAATTTGGTATATAATGCCTCTTCCTAATTGCGTTGAAATGGTTTGCAACCCCTTTCACAAATGTAAAAGAATTCAAACAAGATCAAACAACAACATCCACTCCACGTACTGCGTGTATTTTTTGCATCCCAGATCGTTTACCCCAATGCAAAATTACATCATCAGAACTTCACTATTTTGTTCGATTATCATGAATTATAAATGTAGCAGTAATATAACACAAATGGTACAACCCGAGCCTAAGTAAAAACTTTTTTATAAGTAGTAGTTTTCTTGAGTAATCAACGCCGCATTTATTCCTCATCCTCAATCACGGTAGTCTGGAGACCCTTGAATGAGGTAACGTTGACAGCCTGAACGTAGGAAAACAAAGGCTCCTTGGCCTTCTCCTCATCATTACGCTTTCTTGAAACTCTCAGGCGCAGTCTGTAAGGAACACCCTTGATTCCCTGCTTCCAGATCTCCTTGTTCAATTGGGGGTCGAGACGAACGTCCTTGGTGCCCATGTGCTTGAAAACAAACGCCTTGATCTCCTTGACCGCAGTAGGAGCACGCTTCTTGAACTGGACTCCATGGAGCTGAGCGCGAGTTAGCCAACTGACAGTCCGATTAAACCTGTGCTATCGAGCTGATGACGACTTACTCTCTTGTGCAAGTGGATGGTGTACTCGCGAGTGACAACATCGCTCAATGCGGATCTTTGCTTAGTGGACGACATCGTGATGTTTGGTATGTTGTTGGTTTACTTTGCTGAGCCAGACCGTGTAGATCGCTTACTCCCGCCCAGCTTCGCCAAAACTGCGACCGAGCGAGCGACACACACCGTTTGGACGTTGTTGACGGTGTCGGCCGCCGCCAAGTACTCACGTGATAGCAAAGCCTGTGACTGCGAAATGTATGTGCCCTAAATTGCTGGGCTGGCGAGCCCCAGCATAACTGCACAGGACCCGCGTGCGCGTGCCGTCTCGCCAGTGAGCGACACCAACCCCTTGAGAGCTTTTGTTGCAGGGGGAAGTTGGAACGGAGCCAGCGACAGTTTTTGTGCGATTTTGGTTTGGTTGGAAGAAGCCATTTTCGGAAAATATTTCGGACCAGATTCGTGTGCACAGTGTTAATTCCAGAACATTGCATCTACTGTACATCAGTACTCGTATTGGCAAGAATGTCCTTTGCACGGAATTCCGTCAAGCTCAATCGGTTATTGACTACCACCGACTCGCGGTCGTCGCCGCTGGTATGCCAGCAACACCGGTGGTTCTCGAGTTCGAGCACGATACTGACAGGTACAACAACAAGGAACAAAGATCCCGCCAAGTTTGACATGCCATTTCCAACACGATTCAACCCAAAGGCTTCGGGAAATAAGGCCAGACCAATTCTACCTGCCGGCTTGACTTTTAATCCACCGGCGTCTGCACCGTCGCCGTTCGACACGCCAGATATATTCCTGCCGGTTGAAGAACGAATCACCGTACAAACAGAGCCATCACTAGCAGTTCTTCCACCTCCGTTAGGACCACTGTATGAGAAAAAGTATCATCTGAATGATGAAGATATTGCCGAGAT
This sequence comes from Myxozyma lipomycoides, assembly GCA_030564125.1. Taxonomy (NCBI): domain Eukaryota; kingdom Fungi; phylum Ascomycota; class Lipomycetes; order Lipomycetales; family Lipomycetaceae; genus Myxozyma; species Myxozyma lipomycoides. Next base: position 31,799 of record JAJLTW010000043.1, read on the forward strand.
TCGCCGTTTGCGTGCGCTTGACCCGTATAAATATACCAGACATCGATTGGCCAAACAATTCAATTGTTCACAATTCTTTATTGGTATGATTGCTGAGGCAGATCAAGAGCGGAAGTTGGATATGGCCAATAGGTTGAACAAGATCAGATCAAGGTGGGGTGATTACAAGCGTAACGCAAACCTTGAACGCAAGAAGAGACGTGAGTTGTGGTTAAGAGACGACTAAAAAAATTTTAAATGGTTTTTCTTTCTAAACCGTCACAATACTTAAAAGTGTTTTTTTTTTTTTGAGTTTTTTTTTTTTTGGATATATGTATTTAATTTTGCATCGGCGTTTCTGATTTTTTTTTTTTTTGTTTTGTTTCTTTTGACGACATCCTCCTTGATTACTATATTGTACATACTAGCGGTTAAATAGATGCATAGTTAAAATATAGTGATGTTATTTATTATTCATGTGATATCCTAAACCAGATTGACAACTTAGTAACTTATTTCATTTTGCTAACCTCTCCATATACCTCCTCCGGTAGACATCAACACTAGTTTCTTTGATTTCTTTTTCTTGCCTAAACTAGAAGCCGATGCTGAAGCTATATTCTCCTCAGCGACCAATTCATTCAGTTTATCAGCATCCCAACCCCAAGAGTCATCTTCTCGGTCAGCATCTAGCGCTTCACCAACTTGTGAGAAAGATACAGCAGGTGTACCCCAAACAGTAGTCTGCTGAGGCGGCGATGTACTATCAACTGAATTTTTATCTTTCGTAGGTGACTGTGACAATGACGGCCATGCATTTGAATTAGCCAGCGGAGACACGCCATAATCCCCAAAATTCTCATTGCCATCATACATAAAGTCGGTATAGCTAAGCTCATCACTTCGAGATGTCGAACTCAAAAAGCTTCTTGTTGCTCGTGACTCGTCAGAATCTCGTAATGCCTTCTGTCTAGCTCTCTCATCCTTAGCTTCTTTGTCATGATATTGTTTCTTACGCTTGTGCAAATCATCTGCAAACTGGGCAAGAACTTCTGGCTTGACAACATCCGTCCAGTCACATTCTAAGATGCTGATAGATGTACCGATAGGTAAGTGTGTAAGATATTTCATCCGCTTTCGTAAGTTTTCGTCCAGAACTTGACTGCTGATAATCCTTTCCACGTGCACAAGCACTGTAGAAGGAAATTGTGAAAATGAACCAAAAGCGGTTTTCAAAATTCGGATATCCAAAGGTGCTAAAAAACAGCTGGACGCATCACGCGGTTGATAAAAGTAGTATGGAGCATCAGATGTAAAACCTGAAGTCGTACTTGTTGACCGAGTAATGCCGCCCATTCGACTTGAAGAAGGTGAAGACTGAGTAATAGGTGGCGACAGTGATATTGTTGTTGGAATATTGTTGGTCCGTCTACTCTGCATGTATTGTTCAGGAACAAGTATAGTGCTTGAGTACTCGCTACCAGACTCAGCTTGTGATGCCGGCGTAGTTGAATTATCACGAGCGCGACTCCTATTCGCTGCACGATTCATCTCTTTACGAGGTGCATTACCCATGCCCCGTATCTGTTCCATCGAGTCAAATATACGCTCAATTGCCTTATGACTCCACTCACCATCTTCACCAAAAACAGCACCATCTTCTTGCTCCATAAACTCGAGCTCACGTATTTCGCGCTCAAATTCGCCTGTCATGTAATCTTCAGTACCTTTCATTATGCGAGCATAACTCATAACTTCAGCAGCAAAATGCCATGGAATATCCGAAGTGTTATCGGGTCGTTCGCCGCCGTCACGTGGTAAAGCAAGTATACTGCCAGGCATCCGTAAGACTAGTCGTAAGACCACATCTTTGCCCGCTTCAGGTACACTTGTTTCATCGCCTGGATAGTCTATCCACTTGACGGGTTTCGCATCGCTCAATGACAAATTCTCAAGACAAAGCGGGCAAATATTTCGCTTCTTCTTTGCCTTGCCATCGTTGTCATTTGGTGTAGGCATTTCTGACTCAACCATACGCATCATGCACGACAAACAGAAAATGTGGCCGCAACGAGCCATTCGTGATGCCACTGGGTCATCGGTCAAGCAAATTGGACAGTTAGAGGCCTGCGTATGTTTGGATACAACGATCTGTAATATCAAATGCCAGGGAATAACAACATCCGGATCAAGTGCTTGTACAGTATAGTCTCCATCCGGATGGACTATGAATCGGAAATTGGCATTCACAAAGTGCGCCTTATCAGTGACATATGAACCATTCTTTTGCCAAGACGGAGCATGATTATATCGTCGCCGGCCAGTAGTATCGCGTGGTGGTAACGTAAAGCTTAGCAGATTGGATGCTGAGACTTGATTCCGCCGACTGCGTTGACCTGGAGAAAGGAAGAACTACATGTGAGCTATCACGCCCCCTATTCACACAAAATAAGCAAAATCTTACCTGCTCAGCCATAGCGCCTTCAGCGTCAACGAAATAACCACTGTCATTTACGTTTACCGTGGGCTTCAAGTTATGACTGGGTTTGCGCGCGTTCTTGTGGTGCGGTCGATGCGACTGGTTATTTCGCGGCGTCGGAGTATTTGGAAGCGACGAATTACCACCTTTGCGAGAAGTCTTGTAAGGCGTATCGGTATTGACGATTGCTGCCGCCGATGTCATAGACGGCGAGTTTGACAGTGCAGACGCGTTGTTTGTTGTCGACAGCTTCGACGACGACGACGACGATCCCGCAAAATTGCCACTTCCGCCTGGCGTAAACGCCGGCGTGTTTGGATTAAACTTGGCACACATTTCAGCTCAACAAAACCTGGAGTACCTTTGGCCAACCGTCGTCTGTATAGTTCTCGTCCGAAGTTGCGAGGACGCTGGCTGCACCTAACTCAACGAGAGAAGCTCGTCGGTCGTTGACCACCTCCGTCAAAGACTCTTTCTCTCTCTCTCTCTCTGTGGAACCGATTTATTCCTGTGCTAATATTACACAATGTGCCCAAAGTGCTTTGCAGCCGGCGCCTGGTCACGTAATGACGACGACGACGATGCTTCTCCTCCGTCCAACTGGGCGGACCCGCGCGTGGGTCGACTCCGGTCGAGCCAACAGTTGCTCAGCCCTAGCCCTCCCCTCCCAACTCTTCCTCTAATAATAGTGTGAGTCACTTTGCCTGTGATCCGTGCTGTGTGATTTGACTATTACACTATAAGTTATGTATTTAAAATTAAAAAATGTATAACTAACTATGAGCGGTTCGTTTATCAAGTGAGCTGCTGGTCGCGGATTATACCGTAATAAGCGCATTGGAAAAAAAAAAAAAAAAAAAAAAGAAACGAATAACTACTATTTACAAAGTGCCAACTCGCAAGATTAAATCAAGAAAAACCGTCAAAGTCAGTGCTATTCGTAAGTAGTCACCTTGCCTAGCAGCTGTTGTCGTGCCTCAGCAATAGTCATAGACGTACCCCGGCTTTTTCTCTCTCTTAAGTTCACCGTATTGTTCTGCATTTCCTGATCGCCAACAACGCCAATATAGTTGTAGCCGTAATCGATAGCGTCCCTGATTCGCGCGTTCATGGTAGTATTTCGGATATCTACATCCACAAAAAATGTGTAGTCTAGCATCGAAAACGGTTTGGTCTTATCTGACGATATACCTGACAGTTCCTCTTGCACTTTTTGTGCATACTCAGCATGACGTTCCGCGATAGGTACGATCATGACCTGACGCGGGCTAAGCCAAAGTGGCCATCTTCCTTGGTTGTGCTCAATCAAGATAGCCAGAAACCGTTCAAACGACCCAAAAACTGCACGATGAATCATCACCGGTCGTTGTTGCTGGCCATGTTCGTCTCGGTATTCTAACTCGAATCGGCGGGGGAGTTGGAAATCGAGCTGTATTGTAGCAGCCTGATGCTCCTTTCCATTGAGATCCTGGATGACAATATCAATCTTAGGACCATAAAACGCTCCGTCACCTTCATTAAGCTGCCAGTCCTTTCCAGATTCTTGAAGTACGTTCGTCAGTGCCTGCTCGGCTGCTGTCCATTCATCGACCGCTCCGATGAACTGCTCGGGTCGCGTAGAGAGTAGTAGTCGATAGGAAGGCACACCAAAAATTCTATATACATTGTCAACAAGCTGAATTGTAGCTTGGATTTCCTGATGTACTTGTTCTGGACGACAAAAAATGTGGCCGTCGTCTTGGTGAAAGCGTCGTACGCGCGTCAGGCCAGTCAGTGATCCGGTGTTTTCGTTTCTAAAATTGATCAGTATGAGCATTACATAGTTATCAAAGGTATATACCGATGCAAAGGCGAAAAATCTGTGTACCTAATAGGCAACTCTCTGTATGAGCGGTCGGTGGAGCCGTATATAAGACAATGACCAGGACAGTTCATCGGCTTTAAACCATAATCTTCTCCGTCATTGATTTCAACTCTGTCTGTCACTCGAAACATATCTTCTTTGTATTTATCCCAGTGTCCACTTTTCTCCCACAAGTCCTTCTTATAGATGATAGGTGATATAACCTCGTCAAAACCAAACGCCTTGAGTTGGGCCTTCATAAATTGGAGTAGTCGGTTGTATATCCTCGTGCCATGCGGCAGGAAAAAGACAGAGCCTGGTGTCATAGGATTGATCATGAATAGATCTTGATGTTGGCCAATTTGTCTGTGATCTTTGAATATCTTTATCGTCGGCCTCGCCTTGTCGGGTTGTGGCTGCTTGGATGGTTCGACTTCAGCGCTAGCAGGCTTGCAAGCCGAACAGTAGTACCGCACTGACGCAGCATATCGGAGCTGCTGTCCCAGCAGGCACAACGAACGGGTCAATATCCTGCTAGACATAACTAATGCCTATTTAGCATCGTTTTCATGCGCCCTTCGGCTGGTCTATATAGTAAGCTTGAAGCGGTGTTGGTTGCTTGCTCGGCAGCCGGGGGCAGTCGGGATGGGTTTTTAAATAATATTCAGGGGTCGGCCACGCTACAACGAAGAAATGCTATTTCCCGTCAGATCATTGAAATTTGACAGTGAATTGTCTTTTATTGTGACATGCAAATATGACAAACAAAAATGCAAATGATAGATAGCTATCTGACGACAAGGCCTCATATGGTGGCGAAGTTCTTTACCTTGCGTCAAGTAGAAGCAGTTCATAGAGGCAGTAAAGATTGCATTTGCTGCGCTTCCTTCAAAAATTTCAAATAATCTTTATAAGATCTCAGTTTCATCTCTTGCGGATCTGCAGTGAAGCTCAAAGGTTCGTCATCTTCATCTGCATAACATTTAGAGCAGATATCAACTTCCGTCGTCACAATCGGCGGTTTGAAAGGTCTGCACTTTCTACCTTTTGCTTGAGCCAACTGACAAAGCTCAAGCTTGGCCAGATTTGTCTTCGGATTCGTCATGAACTCTGAGTGACCGCATATTTGAAAAACTTGCCGTGTCAGACGACACATCATTGACGAGTGCAGATTTGCCGGCGTAGATGAGATTCCTCACAAAATGAGATTCTGAATCCGCCAGTCCGAAATCCAATTCGCTTTTGTGGAAAAAGAGGTAGTAGTGATCATTTTATAATTAGCTACTTGGTAAAAATGACAAACTATCTCTACTACTGTCAGCGCTTAAACTCAAACGTCAAAGAGCGATATTTTCCGAGTAAAAGCCTCGTAATTCCCAGCCACCCGCCACCGCAATTAAGGCTTAATATTACAAGTTTGTAGCAATGCTGCTCAAATAGCCGCAAAATACGGTAATGGTATTACTGCACTTCCAAGTCGCTATAAGAAGAGCATATGGGTCCCAGTTAAAGGAGGGGTGGTACATTTTCGTCCCCCCCCCCCCCTCCTCGTCCGGCTGTGAGACCCTTTTAACTGATCCTTGTCTGACACAACAGTAACACCAAAGTTTAGTATCTGACAAAGTGTCCTAGCCAGCACTTTTGTACAATGACATATACTGTGTAGACAGACTGTAGTCAGATGTTACCGGTGGGCTGTCCCTCACAACTTGACAAAGCCTCATTTTTTGAATCAGCAATCGTAAGGAGCAAACGAAAACAATGCAGCTTGCGACAAAAACAGTCTGTTATTTTGTCAAGCTGCAAGCATTTTAACTTACTATACATATAAGTATAATATTTAAAAAAAAAAAAATTTGTGTTTCTAACGAGCAACTCTGGTTTGCGGCTTCTGTCAGATGCAAACAACGAATAAGCGCTCCACATCAACGCATAATAATAAGCCAGCGCAATGTTTAACCGAAAAATAGCGTTTTGGCGGTAAGAACAAAGTAGTACGAGACAGGATAATCTTTAATGTGTTTCGGTCCCAGACTTACAGCAGTCCACCACTCTGAGGTAACGCCAGCTCCGGTTCCACTTTAGAAGACGCGTTATCAATTTGCCTATTCGGGTTGCGTGGCTCGCGAAGCCGCGGTCGAGGAGCGACAGCCATGTCGTCGCGTCAAATACATACTACCATAGCTGGCCCAAATCAGTTTGGATCAGCATCCCACGACTGATGTGGGAAACAAACAATGGTAAGAGTATCTCATTTTAAATGCACGACGTTAGAATTGGCAGACTCAATTAGGATTTAGAGCACATTTGATGGAGTTGTGAAAGAGTTTCCCAACATTCGAAGTAAGTCCTGTGCACAGTCACAAGCCTGATAAATGAAACTGATAGCGATAGTCGATTATTTCCGGAGCGGGCTTAATGATTCAGCAGTAAAAGCATGTTTTTTGTCCCATGTGCATGCAGATCACCTCGAGGGCCTGGCTAACAAGTATTGTGGACCGTTTATATACTGTTCCGCTGCCACCAAACGAGTAAGCCAGTTGTAGATCCAAGCCATTGGTCTTTTAATCTAATGCACGATAGATTTTATTACGATTGGAATCGAAGACGGATAGACTTAACAGATTAAATGACGGCATATGTGCTCCAGGAACGAGAATCTACGCTCACCTTGGACCAGAGAGTGGGCGTGATGTTCTGGTAATGTGGCTTTCTGTGACTAGTTCGTATAGTACTAACCGCTATTAGAGGGAATTGCCTTTCATGTGTCCTGTAAAGATACCGTTGGATCCAAAGAAAGAAATCACAGTGACATTACTCGAGGTTGGTAAAGTTCAAGGCTGTACGATTCTCATACTAACTAACTTGTAGGCTAATCATTGCCCCGGTTCTACTATGTTTCTCATTGAAGATGACTCAAAGTCAATTTTATATACTGGAGATATTAGGGCAGAATCTTGGTGGTTACATGAGTTACGTCGGAATCCTATTTTGGTACCTTATACGAGTAGGATTAAAAGATTGGACTGCATATATCTCGACACAACGCACTGTGCTCCCTCACGTAGAACCTGGCAGTTTGTATCAAAAGCTACAGCTACAGAGGATTTGATTTTTGATTTAATGAAATATCCTAAAGACACGATTTTTCATTTTAGCTACTGGACTTGGGGTTACGAAGAGCTATTACTCTCGCTTGCAGTTGCGCTAAAGTCGAAGATTCATGTCGACGAATATAGACACGGCATTCTACGTTCTATTTCTGATCCTTCAATTTATACCTGGGGCCCGGCGCTTGCAGGATCTTCTACTATATCCAATGTTTTAAAACCTAGGACAGTTGCTGACTTTCCCGAAGTCGAAGGATGCTTGACGACAGAAACAATTCACGCTCGAGTGCATGCGTGTGAATCAAGGTATAATTGTTCTGCAAGATTTGACTCGAAAAATGTAGTTACTATCATACCTAAGGTGGCGAAAGGAGTGTCTGAGTCATCGAATGATATACAAGGTATGTTTTTATGGTCAACAAATTTTTCTCCCCATTAATACCTAGAGCGACAATGTGATTTTGCGATCAAGTCCGCAGAAGGTAATTATTTACCGTCTATCGTATACGTTCCATACTCAAGACATTCATCTTTCGAAGAACTTTGCGCGTTACTTGCTATTCTGAAACCATTGTCTGTCACGCCATGCGTTGTTAGCACGGAATCTCAACGACAGGTATTGAATGATGTTTTTGAACGTCTTTTGTCGAACCTACACGATCAGAAAGCATTCCCTCCCAAAATTAAAGATCTCAAGGAGCCAATAAACCAAATTTTGTCAAAGTCATCGCAACCGCGTGCTATGATAAAGCCATTAAAAAGGAAGCGAGCTAGTAATAATCAAATCGATCTCACCGGTTCAAATGATTCTGAAACCGATGCGCTTGACAAACAAAGCACAAATAGCATCGAAAATGTATTACGCAGAGAAAAAACTACATTGCTGTATGCAAATGGTTCTACAGTATTGAGAACTACAAAGTTGTCTAAGACCGCCGAAAGCACGTTGCCAGATTTGGCAAAAGTCATGTCTATTGCAAATATTGTACGCCAGGACAGATGGTTGGAGCTTGGATTTGATCCCGATAATTCATTTACTTGATCTTGCTGAAATGATATTAGGCTTGCTGTCGAATCGTGTTGCCAGTCACAATGTTCTTTGCGAAAGTGGCAAAGTCATCGCTTCCGACCATTTCGTGCAAGTTAGGCTGACAAAATATGGCTAGCGTATTTCTTGCAACACCTGGTACGTTCGAACCTTTAACAAAGTGTGGCACAGCAAGAAATTGGTTTTGCGTTACAACCTGGAGAGCTTCAGGATCGTTAAAACAGATCTACATGAATCAAAAATGTGTGGTTTTACTTACCTTCGCCAGTTTGGAAAGCCAGACAATCCTTTGGAATATTAACTTTCACAATCTCACCAGATCTATCTCGAATGTATAGGCCTGCTTCTGGATCAGGAGATTGGGCGAGCTCAGTCTCGGGAGAATTTTGTTCGTCGACGAACAGTGCTGATGTCAAGCCAGTCAAACATCCGTGATCTTTGTGTTCGCCGCACCACAGATTCACGTTGTCATCCAATTTGGGTGGAAAATAATGTAATAGTCTTGCTTTTGTTGTAGTTGATGTTTTCACGATATGCTCCAGATAACCTTTCTCATAATCGTCGATGTTGGCAAGTAGATAACGATCGCACGCCTGATTGTTAACGTATATATTGATGAAAATGCAATGCAGACTTACCTGTGCTACGATGATTGCAGTGTCAATAATCAGTGTTGCCTATTTGTTAAAATTTGTAGAACATTATTCACACTGACATACCATTTCTTTGAAGCAGCTTTCAAATCCAGCCAAGAGGCTCTCCGCCGGCCATAGATTTGGAGTAGTGTAACCAATGATATCCTCCGGGTTGAGTCCCTCATTTTCAACTACCGCACCTTCTAACTTAGGATCAACGTAAAACGAGCAATTGACATAGTATGAGCCTTTGAGAGTGTCCGGTTGACCGTCTTCGAACTTCTCTTTACCACACGACCAGCCGATCAAATAGTTTGATTCGGGGGATTCAAGCTTTAATAAGGCTTCTTCTCCAAGAGTAGCCAACTTTGAAGAGTAAAACAAAAGTGCTCGTCGAAGCTCTGTATACTTTTCGGACACGTCTATGCTACATTAAACCGGCTCAGAGATAACATGGGCCCCCTACATACCCTTAACGACAATGATACCTAAAGAATCGGGTCCAAAAGCAGCTGGTAGCAACTTATCAGCTACACCCGACAAAAGATCACTTCTAGATACAATAATTGGATCAATTGTTTTTATCATAGTGTCTATGTGATGTTTGAGTGGTTTTTGCAAGCTTTTCAGCGACAGCACCTTACGCGCCTTCAAAAACGCACGTCGCGTCGAAAGGGCATCGCCGTCGCGCGGCTTTTGACTTTTAATGATCTGTCGATTTTACGTTGTATGAAGTATTAGTGGATTGATTTATCGGTTACCGCTTGCTGCAATAGCGCTAAGCTTGTAAGAGGATTCAATATTAAAGAGAAATGGGTATGAAACTTCGATTTAAAGGTGACAAGCCGACAAAAAAAAGGAAGCACGACGGAGAATCCAAGCAATCTTCGCGTAAAGACGACGCCTCTACGGACGACAAGAAAGTGCGGTTAGAAACTCAATCTGAGCAGGGACAGAGCGAATGGGTCACTGCCAAGTCTAAGGATGATTTGAATGGGCCATGTATGATAGTACAAGTAAGTTCAGACTTCCATTGTTCGGTTCGATTATTGACAAGCTCCAGATCCATGATGATCAACTACGGTGCATCGCCAGCGATGGCATGGGAAAGATATATGTTTCGTCTTTAGAAGATTTGACTCCATTGAATGTGCAACAAGTGTTTGTGGTTGGCTCTGTTTTGCAATCAGAAAATCGAACGCTGAAATCGTACATTGGGAAGTATTTGGCTATATCAAGTTATGGCATTTGCGAAGCCAAACTTGAAGCTATCGGTCCAGAAGAGGAGATTAAAATAGAGCCTAAGGAAGATGAGCCTGGACATTGGACTATACAGTCGAAATATGAAAAGTATTTGTCGGTTGGTGCAAAAGACGTTCGCTGCGACGCGGAGGTCCCAGAACAGAATGAATCATTCATGTAAGCGACTACGCCGGTACTAACAAAGTCGAAATAGTAAGAACGTTATTAAAATAGTTTAGAATACGTGTACAGGCAAGATTCACTAAAAAAGAGGTGAGCATTGTTGAAGATCAACCACAAAGCATACACACACGCGAGCTGGAAAAACTCGTCAATTTCTCGCCTTTGGATCGGGATACAGTGAAGATGCTCAAGAAAGCCTTCAGAGGTAGGTTGCACTGCATTTTTCTTCCAAGATGCATCTGACAATACTGTAGAAGGGCGATTGAACGAAGCTATTATCGACGCTAAAGAAAAACTAAGTAAGGACCACCGTTGCTAGGTGCAATGTAGGATATTCAACTGTATAATAAATGGGAAAGATTTAGTATTATTATCTGCATCAAATGGATCACTGTCTGTAGTCAGTGGATATCATTTACCTGGTATTATGGGCTAAATATCTCGTCCAGCCCGTCAGAGGTTGTCGGGGTAAACAGCTCGTTAGGATGACTTTGGTTGATTGCATTTATGTTCGTAATGGCATGTTCCAAGTCAAGAGCAGACTTCAATTGTTTGACATGCCTGTTTTGTTTGCACTACTGCAGCTGTCTGGCTCGCTGTTCACCGTGTGGGAGTGTGTAGCGGTGGATTTGTATTATGATTGCGCTCACCACGGATGATGGAGTACATACATTGTAGATCGCATTATCCGAGCCCGGCGGCGTTTAGCGAGCATCAATCACACAAGCCTCGTAAGCGATACGTCAACCCATCATAATTCGTTTCACAGAAAATCTTTTTTATTTGATATTGTCATATTTGATAGAATTGATTAAGCTGCGGACATGGCCACTGTTGACTTCTTGGGCAAGGCCATTGAGGCGGTTCAGAAGGCCATCCAAGCTGATGGCGCACAGCAGTTCGAAGAAGCATACAAGCTTTACACATCAAGTTTAGAGTATTTCATGTTGGCATTGAAATGTATGGATGATGATTGTGATGCTTCGTCGGGGTGAATACTAATTTGCTCTAGATGAGCGCAATCCAAAGAATAAAGAGATGATTGCCGTCAAAACCAAAGAGTACATGGATAGAGCCGAGCAACTCAAGAATTTCATTGAAAGTCAAGAAAGCAAATCAAAACGAGCTGTTGGAACGAATGGAAAGGAATCGGGCAAAAGTGGTGGTAAATCAAAGTAAGATGGAGACCAATTGATGAAGATCGACGTGGGTTTTAACGTTCATTTAGAAAGAAAGGTGACGACAGCGACGACGAAGATGGAGATAATAAAAAACTTCGAAGTGCTTTGGCTGGTAAGTATTGAATTTTACTGGAACAATAAAATAATTATCTAACAAGTAGGTGCCATTCTTTCTGAGAAGCCAAATGTCCGATGGGAAGATATCGCCGGTCTAGAGCTGGCCAAAGAGGCACTTAAGGAGGCGGTTATTTTGCCAATCAAATTCCCACATCTGTTTACCGGAAACCGTCGACCGGTTTCTGGTATTTTGTTGTATGGACCACCTGGTACTGGTAAATCTTATCTTGCTAAGGCTGTCGCGACCGAAGCCAACTCGACTTTCTTTTCGGTCAGTTCTAGTGATCTGGTCAGTAAATGGATGGGAGAGTCTGAAAGACTGGTTAAGCAACTTTTTGCAATGGCTCGTGAAAACAAGCCTGCTGTTATCTTTATCGATGAAGTTGATGCGCTTTGTGGGCCCAGAGGCGAAGGTGAAAGTGAGGCGTCAAGAAGAATCAAGACCGAGTTGTTGGTGCAGATGAACGGTGTCGGCAATGATCCCTCGGGTGTTCTTGTGCTTGGTGCCACAAATATTCCATGGCAACTTGACGCTGCCATCCGTCGAAGGTTGGTATATACTTTGTGCCGTTAGTTGATGATGTCTAACAGTATTCAGATTTGAAAAGCGTATCTACATTGCTCTTCCGGAAGTCGAAGCAAGAACGACAATGTTCAAGTTGAATGTTGGAACTACACCATGTGAATTGACTCAGAATGATTACAAAGCGCTGGCAGAAATGACTGATGGGTAAGATTTTATTAGGCTTGTGGATAGGTTGTCGAATGCTAACTGCGGTAGATACTCGGGTGCTGATATTGCGGTCGCTGTTCGAGATGCTCTTATGCAACCAGTTCGAAAGATTCAGATGGCGACTCATTTCAAATATGTTGATATGCCTGAAGGACGGAAGCTCACACCGTGTTCGCCTGGTGACGCTGGTGCGATAGAAATGTCCTGGATGGATATCACTGGAGAGCAGCTGCTGGAACCGCCTTTGACATTTAAAGATTTCGTAAAGGCCGTTAAATCATCAAGACCAACAGTAAATGACGATGACGTCAAGAGGCACGATGAATTTACCGCAGATTTCGGTTCCGAAGGTAATTGAGTCTTATTAGTCTGCTCTAATCTGGTTTGGGTTTCTTTTTTTTTTTTTTTTTTTTTTTCGATTGCCGCTATTCGGCGGCCTTTTTTTTTTTTATTGTTGCCTTTCATATGTTGTTGAATAGAGGGATTACTTAATGCGATCTTTTTATTTGGTTTTTTTTTTTTTAGATGTTTTTAGGTAAAGTTATGTGGTTAATTGTGCATAGTTTGCAATTTCTTGGGTATAGCTGACTGCGTATCTTCAATTTTTTTAGTTTAGTTTGTAATTATATTAGCACATTTGAAGCCACGAAGCCCGAAAACTTTAGAAAGAGGATATATGTTCTCTGCCTAAATCGCTGTAGCAAACTTCACCTAAACTATATGTCATTTACTTTTAGTTTCTAGCAAGTCAGGACATAGTATTATTTAAATGGCTGCACCGGATATAGAGGGCCCGCGCCGCACGTGCTTACGCGTGAGGCCAGAGAGAGACAGCCACGGGTCGTCAAAAAACTGATATCAGCATTATTTGATTTGCACTGATTCGGCTGGCGAATTGAGTTGCTTGTGTGACAGCTTGCTGCAGATAGTTGCAATGGGCCAGGACACAGTGCTAAGTCGCCGGGAGGTTGAGGGCCTCATTGCCGAGGGCAAGTCGATCACGATCTATGAAGGCACAGTGCTCAGGATAGACTCGTGGATTCCGTATCATCCAGGCGGACCAAAAGTGATTGCACACGTGGTAGGCCGAGATGCGACCGACGAAATCAATGCGTAAGCGGACTTTTTCTGTGTAAGTCTTGTTTGCGGTGCTAATTTGCAGGTATCATTGTGACGAGACAAAGGCTCAGTTGCGTCGCTATCAGATTGGCAAGATTGAGGATAGATGGGTCAACTTCGTTCCTCCGATTCAAGGAGGTCATTTCAGGCCAATTGACGAAGCAATTGTTGTCAGTGACTCGGCAGAATCTTGCTCTTCGAATTCGTCTTCAGACGAGGAATCGACTGAAGCGACTGTCAAGATCAGGAGAAACACCAAGCCAGCACCGAAAGGAGCAAAGAGACCGGACAAGATTGTCATATCACCAACTGCACATAGCATACCGTTATCAGAAACTGTTTTTAAAGAATATGAGCAGCGACTGCTGCAAGAGGATTTAGACAAATACCCATCGCTAGATTATGATACACAATTTGCTATTGCCGACAAATATCGAGCACTGCAAGCCAAAATGGTTGATCTGGGGTTATTTGAATGCAATTATTGGGACTACGGTAGAGAATCTATCAGATATTCCCTTTTGGCCTTGATGTCTCATATATGCTGGAGGTATGGCTGGTACAAAATGTCTGCATTTTTCCTTGGATTGTTTTGGCATCAACTTACATTTGTGGTCCATGATGCCGGCCATCACGCAATCACGCATTCATTTGTAGTTGATAATCTTATTGCTGGATTTATTGCAAACTTTTTAGGTGGCCTGAGTGTAGGTTGGTGGAAGCGAAGTCACAATGTTCATCATATTGTGACTAACGATCCTGTGCATGATCCCGATGTCCAGTACTTGCCTTTCTTTTGTCTTTCAACCAAGATGTTTAGTAATGTCTTCTCCACATATCATGAGCGAGTATTTGAATACGACGCAGTGGCAAAAGTGTTGATCCGGATCCAGCATTACATGTATTACCCGATCTTGTGCTTGGGCCGATTTAATTTGTACAGATTATCGATGGAGTATCTTATTTTCCGACAAGGACCCAGAAAAGGAAAAGCTGTTTGGCTCTTCTATTATGAATGGCTTGGTTTAGTAGTATTTTGGTATTGGTATGGCTATAGATTGTTGTACCTGTCGCTACCGTCTGGAACCAGATTTTCGTTTATCATGATCAGTCATATTGTTACAATGCCAGTACATGTGCAGATCACATTGTCGCATTTTGCAATGTCTTCAGTGGACCTTGGATCGTTAGAAACATTTTCCCAACGTATGCTTCGTACCACTATGGACGTTGATTGTCCGGCATGGTTTGATTTCTTTCATGGTGGTTTGCAGTTCCAAGCTGTGCACCATTTATTTCCAAGAATGCCTCGTCACAAATTTCGTACTGCTCAAAAGTATGTGATTGATTTTTGCAATGATGTGGGTATTCAATATTGCATTTATGGATTTGTGGACGGTAACCAGGAGGTTATTTCTCATTTGAAGGACATTGCGAAACAGGCATCGATTTTAGCGGATTGTAATAATCACATGATCGAAGAAGCAATCGCTGAGAATGTGTTAATGCGGAAGGTTGGTCATTAAAATGTTATATACGGTTAAGTTTAAAAAAATTTGTTATTCTCAGAATTGGTGGGGGTTGGCAACAGTAATATATTTTTATTTTCAATAGACTATGTATTTTCACATTTTGCCATTTTTATCTATTTGATCCAGATATTCTTCAATCGCTTGTAGATCTTGAGGTGCTATTTTTTTCTTAAACTCATCAAAGTTTGGTTCAAAATCTGTGTCACTGGCAGCGTTGATTGAATCTAAAAGATGTTTGAGTTGATCTGGTTGTAAATCCTCTAGATTTAGACCAGGCGGTAAGATAGTTGATAGTAAATCCTCCTCTTCTATAATCTGATTCGAGCCTGCGCCGGGTTGGTCAGCATCTTCAAGGTATTCATCTATACTTTGCCATTCCTTTGCATTAGACGGTATTTGATTTGAGTTTAGTACGCCTGGTTGAACGACTTCATTTATGTTTGACATTGGTGTAGCGTTTAATTGCTCTTCAAGTTCGAGTAGTTGTTTACGAGTAGTACCTCGTGGCATAAACTGTGAAAACAAGCCGTCGTCATCGTATTCCTCCACAGATCCAGTAGTATCATCTTGATGCGTTTCTTCGTCTTGCATCAGTTGTAGTTGTCCTATAAGTTCATTCCGTTCCTCGGCCGACATATTCTTTACAATATTCACCATTTCCTCGCTTTCAAGTAGTTCCTCACACTCATCTGACACATCTTCCTCTATAACTTTCTCTATATCACGTAGCATTTCCTGTTTCTCCTCAGTCGGTAACTCGTCAAACACATTTACTAAGCTATTCATAATCTGTTCTTGTTCTTGAGGTGTTTCTTGTGCTAATTGTTCCATCTCTTCTAAGCTCATGGCCCCCGGTGGTCTGAACTCTAGCACATTATCTCTGGTATATGCTCGCACATTCGACATCATAATTGAAGTTCCAACTTTGTGCATAACATCATCCATTGATAATCCGTCGGTGGTATCGCTCTGGAAAAGATGTAAATGGTCTACAACGACGTACCCTATTTCGCATCCGGTACAATATGTAACCAAAGTTCCTTCCTCGAGTGCAGGTTTCGATACAAAATAACTCGATCTGGTTTGGCAGTTGTTACAAGTAGCTTTAATATTCAGCATTGTCAACCCGTGTGGTAAATTCGCTGATGCGATTTCCTCGCGTGTAGGATAGTGAGGATCATTTGGATCGTCAATATATGATCCTATCTGTATTGATTCTGATTCATCTGTAGTACTTGTGCCCTTTGATCCATTGTTGACTGGTATCGGTCCCTTTTTAGCACCAGGAAAGAACGACGAGTATGATGATATCTGAATAGGGCCTCGTTCATATGGTGGTCTTAGTATTCTGCTATACACTATTAATGTTCCGCCTATTTGTCTAGAAACCGACCGTATTAAAGGTCTGTTTATATATCTCCAAGGCTGCATCTTAGTCATCGGTATTGTTTTTTGTATCTTAATATGGCAAACACTGAAGTAAATGTTAATGATGTTGAGGTCTTAAATTTTGTGAAGTCCCAAATTCCGAAATTGATCTCCCAATTTCGATGACTTCAATTTTACTAGACGTTAAGATTTTAACCAAAAAAAACTAAAAAAAAAAAAAAAATCTATAATAGAAAAAACCACAATAGTATTAACTGAAACGAGTATGTACAAAAATAAAAAAATAATATCTAATACCAGATAGGTTCTAGTAGGCTGTAAGAATCTATTTTCCCTCAATGGCGCGAACATCGTCACCGGTAACTTCAGTAATATCGTCCCTGATATCTGTAAAGTAATGATGTCCCTTTTGAACCTTTTCCCCTGCTTCATTCAAAATATCCTCAACAGTGACTCGCTTATCTGAGAAAATCTAGGGTTGTCAATACATAATCATCAACCAATTGCGACCGACATACCTTCAAATGATCCGCAATTAGATGGCGATTACTGCACTCGGGGCACTTTATAAGTACCGTACCATTATGATACGCCTGATGAGACATAAAATGGGTTGATCGTGCGTTACATACTTTACATGTGAACGTGATATTGTACATCGGCTTGTCGAACGCCTTCATCTTCGCCAGCATCTCTTTGGCTTCTGGACTCAGGTCATGCGAGTTTAACTTTTGAGAATGAGAATGACCATGAGAATGGCCACAGGAATGCGAATGACCATGTTCATCGGTATGCGTGTGGTGTGAATGTCGATTGTCAACACTCTTGTCGTCGTTGCGTAAGTATGGAGTGCTTGACAGTGTTCTGACACTGACTATCGGCAGGCGCGCCACAGAGTGTCGTAGTAGCCGGGTTGCTGAGAAAACAAAGTACTGTGCTCTTAGCATCGTCAGCAGATCCAAATCAATCAAATAACCGGTTTGTTTTGCTTCAGAAGAATAATCTGAATCGATAATACCATCGCCATTTTTCAATGCTGCGACTAGTCTAACGGCGATGCGGGTTAGGGTAATACTGCCCAAGAGAGAAAAAAAAAACCATAATATGTTTGACATAAGTTAGAAGACAAAAAAAGGAAACACAGTTTTCGTGCAGTTTTTATTTTAGTAAAAGGAGAACAGTATTGAGTGTGAAAGGCTCGGTGATATGGGCTAGCGCACACGATGATTCGCCGAATCCACATCTAAAATTGTGCAACCCGCATTTTGATGCCAAATTTGCATCGACTGCTCTCCTCGACAGACGATAGAACGGAGCTGCCACGAATCTCATGTTACCGAATTGGATACGTAGCTTTGACCAATAACCTGACGGAAACCTTCATCGGCAGCTCCTTGCTGACGCACGACTCTGGGTGCAGTAGTTTCACGACGAATATCATTAGTTACACCATAAACAATGATACCAAGTGCTGACCATTAATCCGACTTATTCGCATCTCTTGCCTAAAACTTGCAGACGGATAACCCTGGCCCGCAATTGTGAGAAACAAGAAGAACCAATGTTCATTTCTTCCGGTAGACTAGGCAGAAATGAAAACAGCACATCATGACTCTGTCGAAACAAATACAGTAACTAATGACCACTAGCAAAATGCTGGTGCCGGTTTACATGATAGAGAGCAATATGGGGATGTACTGGAGCATTAAAGATCTCTTCAACTTGAGTCAATGCAGGCAAGTTTAGCAGGTGCAGATGCCAGGATCCAACTGATTTATCATGCTGAAAAACCGAGGAAGCATCTCGTCGCTGTCATTATACAGCGGAATATCAACATGCATAGCATAGCTATAGACACCACTTAAAAAAAAAAAGGTTTCAATAAAAATGAAAACAACAATTCCTCTTCAGGCTCGAGTTTTGACGCACCACTGTCACACACTGTCACCCAGAAACCGACTACAACCGACATGTTAGTTACCCCAAACAGAAAAATGGCACTTGCTTTGTCCAAAATTCAAAAAATTTATCACATTACGTGGCACCAGATCTGAGTGAAATCAATCCCAACTGACATAATTAGTAATACTACGTAATTTGAACAATACTGTTCCGTGACCCAAAGAAGCATGCCAATATATTGCACGCCTCGTTACGGCTTGGCCGGCGCTTATCTTTACTTTGGCTGATTGTTGGGTGGAAAACGTATATTATCAACTCTATTTAAGTCATAAGCAAACGTCATTATCAATGAGAAAGATACAATTCAGCCACAAACCATTACATAACTTTAGTTTTAGTTAACATGCCTATCGCGATCTAGTCAAGGCAAAAACCGTAAGGATCGACGCTGCCAAAGCAACAATTGCACCTGGTAATAATAGCTCGTTTGGAATACCTGGAATTGCCTCTTCCTTTGTCGGTTGAGGTGGCGGAGGTTGGTAGTAATGTGTGGGAATCTTTGATGGTCCAGGAGTCAACGTCGTGTCTGGTTCATTTGCAACCGTAGATTCACTGTCATTATCATTCTCTTTTTTACGGCCAGAATCTGACGCAACTGTCGACACTGGAGGTGGGATAACCACAGCTTGATCAGGATGATGTACAAATAAGTCAACTTTATCCAGATTAGCTCGTCTGGCAAGTTGAATAGATTCAATCATGTCTCCATCGGAAGTAATTAACACCGCATCACCTTCATCATCCAAATAACTGATTGCAAATCCAGCCTTGAGAACTTCACCCTCAGGAGAGTATTCACCAACACCACCAAGTTGCTTAGCTTCAATACCAAGTTTAGCTGAGATTGCACTTCGTAGTCCCAGAAACCCCTCTGCAGAAGCTATATGCGCACGATGAACTTTGCCGCTTGGAGTCTTGAACTTGAATGTAAATTTAGATTCCTCTGGCGCATTTGAAATAATAGTCTCCTCAGCGTAATGAGAAGCAGAATCACCAGGTCCGAGTTCGGATACATATTGAGATTCCGATTGATGATGCATAACCGTTGGAGGAGACGATGGCAATGGGATAAGAGAATCAGAATATGGAGTTCCAGCGCGGTTGGTGCTGTGATGATCTGAGTGGAGTGATTCGGTGTCATTATCAAGCGAAAGCCAAAATTTATTCCATGCCGGTCCTTCATTCTCGGCGGTCTGCATCGAATTAATTTGTTCCAAAGTTGCATATGTGAGCTTCAACACATCAACGATTCCAACAATTTCAGAGTCATCACCCATTACTGGCAAATTGAGGTAATGACCATCATGCATCTTACGCAAAGCCTGTTGAATGCTCATATCTTTAGGAGCAAAGTCAGGATGAGGAGTCATGACTCTGACAACGCTACATTTCGCTGGATCAAGACCAGCTGCAATTACACGTAAAACCACATCCTTGGAAGTGAAAATACCTGAAATTGCATTTTTATCGGTAACCAGGACTGCGGTAGTATGATTCTCCTTCATAAGTGCGGCTGCTTCCTTAACCGACGTTCGAATATTCACAAACGTAGGCAAGTTCCCATCCAAAACTGTTTCCAAACTCGGTCCCGACATCTTAGTACGCAATGCTTCAACATACTGGATAATCTGAGCTGGTTGAGAAGCTCCTAGCTCAGATTGTACACCTTCAAGCGCGTCGAATAGCTTTCGTGACGACTGATATGCCCGCTCGAGTTTCTCCATTGCTTCATAAAAACATTTTGTGATATCCAAGATTCCAGAAATGTCTTGGTTCTCGTCCATGACAGGTAAATGACGAAACCCCTTGCGGACCATCAAGTCTAGCGCGTCAGTGGCCGAGGTATCGGTTCGGGCACACAATGGGTTCTTGGTCATGATTGACTCGACGGTGATATCCCGAGCATCGATCCCAGCCCCTACCACTCTGAATGCAAGATCCTTTGCGGTGAAGATACCAGCGATCCTGTCGTCGTCGTCAGTCACCAACACACAGTTCTCGCGCTTAGCTGACATGAGCTGGGCCGCCTCTGCGACGGTGGTTGAGGGTTTGATTTGAAGCGCTGGGCTTGGTCGCAACGCCAGCACCGAGCCTGGAGGCGGTCGTCGAATCTGTCGATTCTTGGCCGCGGCTTTGCTCTTCTTGTTCAAGTCTGACTCGTTCTTTCGTCGAATAGCCTTTCCAATTAGCAACCCCCTGGGGCCCATTGATAATATAACAATTAAATCACGAGACTGCCACTCACCTCATCACGCTTAGTCTGTCGCAATCTAGAATCAGTCATGGCTGGCGACGACGACGGCGGCGGCGGCAGCAGCTCTGGAGAAACTCCTGCTCCGGGTGGCAATGGGATCGTACTACCTTGACGCTTGGCTGCAGTTGTGCCTGGGTGTACAGTTGACATGCTATCGTGAAGCTGTGGGGGGGGGGAGGAGAAAACCTGGATACAACACCTTCCAGATCGACTGATAAACAGTACAATAAATACAAAAACCACGTCGTCGTCGTCGTCGTCGCCAGATGCTCTTCTTCTGTAGCTTATCGACCGAATGATGGATTGGGAACCAATTGCCCAATGCGCGGCACCCAAATCGCGCGAACAGAGGGTAAATAAACAAACCAACAAAAATATGAAAAAACAAAACAAAACAGAAAGCCGATTGCAGTTTTGTCAGGCATTGCGTAAGCAGATTGGCGCAAGTTACCCTGACGTTAGGGCACAGCCCTAACTGCAGCTGCCTCTCTCGCGGCGGCGGCGGGGGGGCGTGACTGCGTTTTCGAGGTCAGGTTTGCGAGTCGGTCGGTCAGTCAGGGGCGAACGGGCGAACTCGCGCACTACTGCCTGGCTGCCGAATTCGTGGTTGGTTGGTTGAACACCTACGAAAACAGTGGAGAAAAAGGGACCAAGATCAAGTTGTATCATTCACATCTTCACACCTTTTTTTTTTTTTAGTTCGTTTTCAGTGATACATTCTATTTCAAAATGCCTAAGAAGCGCCAATCCAACGGACGTAACAAGAAGGGTCGTGGACACGTTGCCTTTGTCAGATGCTCCAACTGCGCTAGATGCGTCCCCAAGGTACGATTATTGATTACAGAACCTCTTTTCTTTTCTTTGGTTTTTTTTTTTTTTTTTTTTTTGAAGAGCATCCAGTTAGTGAACCAATCTGGAACTAAGATATGAAGTTCGATATCGGAAGTTATTTTGGATTGTCATATTCTACAGAAACTGAGCATGGATGGCGCGTTGACAATTTGGCAACAAGAGAGCTAATAGGATAGGACAAGAGCATAAAGAGATTCACCATCAGAAACATGGTAGAGAGTGCTGGTAAGTTGTCGATCACAAATCAACCGCACGAACAAATCAATATCGAATTGATATCTAACACTTTTTTGTGTAGCCATCCGTGATATCTCTGATGCCTCGGTTTACTCTGAGTACGCTCTTCCTAAGCTGTACTTGAAGCTCCACTACTGTGTCTCGTGCGCTATTCACAGCAAGATCGTCCGTGTTCGTTCGAGAGAAGGTCGCCGTGTCAGAACTCCTCCTGCTCGTGTTCGTTACAACAGAGTAAGTCATTTACAACAATCGGAATCCCTTCCTTTCCCACCCCCCTTTCCAAGTATACAATTTATCTAATCGGTTTAGGACGGAAAGAAGATCAACCCGGCTGCTGCTGCCCGTGCTGCTTTTGCCTAAACGATTCAATAAGCAAAACACCATTTAAGTGTTAGTTTTGTATGAATCATAAGGAACAAAAAAAGGGTTTAAAATTGGCATGGTTTTGTTGTGACTTGTAAATTTACAAAAAAAAATTTAAATGGGATGAAATTCTTTTTATATTGAAAAAGGAAAACAAATATATTTTACCTTATGTGCTAAAATTATCCGTTTGCATTACAATAATACCAGGGTTAACATAGACAATTAAACAAAAAAAAAAAAAAGAAAAAGAACTTGTACATAACCGAATTTGGGGGGGGGGGTAGTCGTATATAGTATTGTAGATACTGCGGTGAGTTAACTGAAAGCATCGTTGTTGTAACTTGTTGAGCCATTACGCGACTGTTCACACGCGGTCGACAATCAGCAGATCGTCAACACGAACAGTTTACGCTGAAAATCTAAATCAAATAAGAGAACTTTGTGATTTTATTCATGTTCACAATTCAATTTTTTAATTTTCCGGGGCTAATTCGAGTTCGGGGTTTAATATGCAACCAGCACTACTCAAAGCAGCAAAGACCACCAATCCAATAAGTGTGAACGAGTTTCGAAATGCACTCGACCGGATTTTCCCGGCAAATTGTCGAACAATCGGTAAAATGGGGTTTATTTATAACCAAATGTTTCTTATAGCTAAATTTTTGCAGGATTGGCGGTTTCGGGTGGAGTTGATTCGATGGCACTGGCTTATTTAACTAGTACTTATGCCGGTATGCACAAGGTCAAGCCAGTTGCGTTTACTATAAATCACCAATTGCGAGGACAAGACAGTGCTGATGAGGCTGTTAATGTCGGTCATATTTTACGAGATAAATTAGGGATGCAGCATGAAATACTTGAAATTGACTGGACCAAGATCGCCCACGATACTAAAAGAGTCGAAACATTCGCAAGGGAATTACGATATCAAGCACTTACGAACGCATGTATAAAGCATAAGATTGAACATATTTTGGTTGCACATACACTCGACGATCAAATTGAGACGTTATTCATGCGTCTTATTAACTCTGGAGAGAATCTATCTCGCCCTGTTCTAACTCGAGACGTGAGCTTTGTACATGGAGGCGCCAAGATTTATAAAGGTGAGATGGTTAAATTGGTGAGACCTCTCTTGGACTTTAGTAAAGCCAGATTAGCTGCTACGTGTTTAAAAAATGAAATTTCGTGGTTTGAAGACCCAACAAATCACGATCGGACCTATACGGTTCGCAACGCGATAAGGTATATGTTATCTCAACAATCGAATCTACCGGTTGCTCTACAGAATAAGAACATGAAACGTGTAGTAATGGGATTTATGAATAATACCAGACGAATAGATGAAGTTGCGAAGAAAATGTTTGATGTTCAAGTCCATGAAGGCGAGATCGGACGAGTAAAAGGTGAACTTACGATTAGCTGGCGACAATCACATCATAATGATTTTAGCGATTTAAGCGTAGCTGAAGGGTTTTTTAAACGAGTAGCAAGACTAGTCGGATCATTAGTATACCCTGAAATTGATTCACAATTGATCAAGGCGTTAATAAATCCTGATACACCACCAGGTACTAGTTTTTCAAGTTGTGGTCTAAATTGGGTCGCTCAGGGAAAGAAATTATGGCGGATATCACGGGCTAGACCGAATGGTTATATGCCAATTGCTGTACTTAGAACCGATGGTGGATCACAGTGGTCAGACTGGGTACAATGGGATGAGAGTATTTGGTTTCGAATCAGGTGTTTAAATCCTAGAGCTGTGGTTGTCAAACCATTAGATGATGCTGATTTGGAAACGGCAAGGAAATATGGGGTGAAGAATAAATTCAAGAAAGATGGTGTGAAACCGGTTATATATGACCTACAGCTTCAACGAATCATATTGTTCCCTCTTGAGCATATATCAGTAGGAAAGAAAGAGGTTGAAATTCAATTCGACGACAGACGACGACGACAGCTAAAATATATTTAACATAGCAAACTAAAGTATATAAGTACAGTTTTAGGCTTTCATTACATGCTCACCGATTCGTATCACGCTCTCAGCAATCTGACCGGCTTCAGCGATTCTTTGTTGATACAGTTCCGATTCTTGTTCACGTGCAACCAACGATGCCAATTCTTCATTTTCGGCAAATAAATTGTCATGATCTTGTTTGACAAATCGCCAATATGATTCATGTCGGCGTTGAAGTTCGGAATTATGAATTAAAGTTCCATGTAATAGGTTTGCTCCCCGTGCTTTTAAAGCCGATTTATTGAGATTGTCCATCAGTGTAGTGAATTGTGCTGTTATCTGTGGTGCCTCAGATATAAACTCTTGTGAGACTGCATTACCAACGTAGTTATATCCATATAACCAAATCCCAATCGCAACCACGACATCTATCGCAGTTAAGATTGAGAACCGTTGTCGATGTAGTCGCCAATATAGAAAGTCTGGAGTAATTGAATTGAAATTTTGACTGATATCAAAGTTAATGTATGTAATTAGACTGGATATATATAGTCCTGCGATCGCAAGTACAGCAGGGATCCGAAACTTGATAAATGATCGATCTAAACCGGTCACTGCGCCAATCACAACCAGCTGTACTAAAAACCACGGGACGATATCAGCTGCAAAATAAATAATATATCCAGATTTGCCAATGCACCATTCACAATTAACTTCAATCGGTCCATATGCCGCATATATTCCTCGTGATGTCTTTGTTGATATATAGGGGACTAACCTGCTGAATTGCAGTGTCAGATCTGGCGATTGCGAGATCTGCTGTGCTAGTATCTGGGTAGGAGTAAACAGTCCAACATTTAAAACTTGAAAGATATTGGGCTGGATTTTATCCAGTTGTTGAACAGTGAGTAATATGGTAATGATCAATATTCCCAGCGCGACATGGGTTCGTTGTTTAAGTTGGACTACCCTTGCCGGGTTTGGAGGTTGCCGAGGTGTATACCACAATGTTCGAATCTCGTTAAACAGTACTGGTGCTCCTAGTAGTAATAATGTGGTCAGTAATGAAGACATTGT
This sequence comes from Myxozyma lipomycoides, assembly GCA_030564125.1. Lineage (NCBI taxonomy): Eukaryota > Fungi > Ascomycota > Lipomycetes > Lipomycetales > Lipomycetaceae > Myxozyma > Myxozyma lipomycoides. The sequence goes on from JAJLTW010000043.1 coordinate 57,097, forward strand.
ATTTCTGTTTTTAGATCTGGAGATGAGGTTGTTGATTGTAAATCGCAGTGTTTACTTACAGCCGACGCGCGGTGGGGGGAGATTTACCCTGTTTATATCTGGCGGGATTAAATCAAGGAAGTTGATTGTGATGAATCGTATGATGATGATGCGAACTTTAACGACGTTAGTTGAATACACAAGATCGAAGTAAGCAATGGACGATATAGATTCGATTTTAGCTAAAGAAGCATCACAATATACCAAAGATGCAGAAATAACCCGGATATTGACGACATTCAAACTTGATGCGTATGCGATCTTGGATTTACAACCAGGATGTACGCCAGCAGATATCAAGAAAGAATACAGAAAAAAATCATTATTGATACATCCTGACAAGACCAGTAATCCAGAAGCACCAGATGCGTTTGATATGTTAAAAAAAGCTGAAGCTGAGCTTATGGATGAGCAGAAACGACAAGTATTGGATCAAGCTATTGCAGACGCTAGGAAAATGTTAATGAAAGAACGCAAGATGGGACTTGATGACGACGCAGTCAAGACCAATGAGTTTTTACAAGCATGGCGAGAAAAGACAAGGGAAGTACTTGTTGAAAACGAGTTACAGAAAAGACGAACCGCAAAGGCACAGATGCGAGAAGAAGGTCGGGAACAGGCAAAGCAAGAACTCGAAGCTGAACAGAGACGACGAAAAAGGGAGGCCGATAAAGCTTGGGAAGATACTAGGGATGAGCGGATTGGTAGCTGGCGGAGTTTTACAAAGGAAAAAAAGAAAAAAAAGAAATTAAACGTATTAGGTTAGAAAAGAAAGGAAAAAAAAAAGGTTAAAAACAAAACAATAAGCAAACAAAAAACGAAATCCATCCGGACTAATATATTTTGTATATACAATTTATTTTCGCGCGAGTTATACATTAATCGACTATATCGCCTATACCGAGACCCCGACGAGATGAAGTTGATGTGGATGAGATTGAAGAAGTTTGATCAGATGATCGTCGTCTAGAGAATACTGCTTCGTCAAATGAGTTATTTCGACTGTCTGGGATTGCTCTAAACACGACATAGCTTGTAGTGGACGATGATATGTGTGTCAACGACACCCTTGCGAGCCGACCGCCAGTTGACGACAACACTCTGGTTCGATCTGTCCATAGCTCCGAGACGTGATCGTGAACCGATCGAGCTGAGACCGGAAGTGCTGGTGCGATCAAGTCTGATATTGGGATTGTTGATATTGGTGAGTGGTGTGTGACCGGGGGCAGGCTGGACAGGATTGTGGAGATTGTGAAATCCCTGGCTTGGTCAGGCACGAACAGATCAAACAACGAGATATGGTTCAGATGCTGGAGCCCAAAAAAGGCTGTCGCACTCTCGGTCGCATGGACGATCGTGCCGGATGGAGCCAGCACCAAGAATATGTCTTGTTGGACTGACAATTGCGGGACCGTCGACGACTGCAACCGTAGGGCCTCTGACAATGACAACGACGACGACGAAGGCAATTGAAGCGGTTGGTGTGTGGGCGACTCAATTGACGACCGTAGTCTTGGCCGGCCTCGCTTCTTGGGCTGGACGTCGACGCAGGTGTCTTGCTTTCCTAGATTAACGCATCGGAGGCATGGACGATTGGCTTAGAGTTAGTAACCGCTAATAACATCAATAAAGACAGTAAATAGTGACAACGACGACGACGACGACCACAGCCAACCGGCAACAACGACAAAGGGTATATCAATGGGGTATTATGAGTTCTGGAAATATAGAAGACAAAGAAAGTCACGTCCCGGGGAAGGGAGGAGGGGAGCAAGAGGGAAAGGCACCGAGAATTTATTGGGGGGGGATCAATTTACAAGACCGTGGTGCATGATGTATGTATGTATGTAATAACGTTCTCACTCGTATCCGACCGAGGACGAACTTTAGCTGCGCGGGCGGGTGGTGCCTGAATAGTAAACTGAAGTTGACAGTTGGTTGAGTTGTATGGCAGCGGTGAGAAAAGAAGGTTTGGGTCGAGTTGGAAAGGTCCGTCGTTTTAGGTTGACAGATTGGCGATCGAGGCACGGCTGCGAAAAGACACATCATTTACGCTGGGCTGGGTTGTGATGCTATTTAAGGCACAGAATGGACATACATAGATATGTGAACGAGAAGAAAAAAAAAAAAAAACGGGGGGGGGAAGTCAGTCGGTGGTGCGTGCGTGCAGTACATATAGCACATATGTGATAAGTTGGTGGGTGCATGCATAACCTGGGCTGGGTTGGCTATTTTAAGATCATGGCCGTCGTTGAGTTGGGTCTGTGATTATAGTAAAGTAATTATCGTTAGGGGTCTACATATACATAGTGGGTTATAAAGAGGTGTGCAGTAAAGTTATAGTAGTAGCACCGGGTGAAATCACTAGCCAGTCATCTATCTACAAACCATACGTACCAAATGCCGACCGCCCCCCGCACACACACCACCCACTCAATGACTTATAATTTTCACTTTCTATTCACTCTATCTAATCCAACAAGCAATATGTAGCAGACCGGTTTATCGTTTCAACTCTTTTTTCCATATAGCTAGACTTTTTCTCAAACCAGCCACCCCTTTTTTTAGTTGTAACGTGTACCTGGCACATTTCAGCCGCGCCTAGCTAGTTGCGGTTTGAGTTTAATTTAGTGCGCTGTATAAGCAACTTGTCTATTAAGTGTTTCAGCCGTATATGTAATATGTGCATACTGTAAACATACAAACAACCAAAAGCCAGCTGGATCGAAAATTCAGTTCAATTATATTTGTATATATAAATAAAAAGAAACTATTGAGTAGGGTGTTGGTATGGGTATTGGTTCATGGTATCTCCTCATTCATAGTCATTATCGTCTGCGTCGTCGTCTTGCACATATAACAAATAAAATAAGAAGTTATCCACTTACTATCACACGCAAGATGAGCTTTTTTACAATTCAAACAGGCTGCAATCACATGCGTCTTTGGTCGTCTAGATGATGAATTTGATCGTCGTGGTAGTGGTTGCGTATATTGCTGAGGTGGACTGTCGAATGTCGCGAATGGCGGTAACCTATACGAATTAGACGACTGACAACACAAAAGAGATCGTGTTAGAATCTCACAAGAGTGTGTACCTTTGTTGTTGCTGTTGTTGTGTGATTGCTGCAATCGACATAGTCGGCGATATCACCGCCTCGTCTTCTTCTTCTGACCAATTCCGCTCTATCATCGACTCATTATCCATTGCAATCCATACCCCAACCAATCCACAAATCGAATGGATGTCAACTAAACCACCCCTCACCCAGAGCTGGTTGACCTAAGTAGTTATATATATATAGTTATCTCTCTAGTCTGTATGTATGTATGCACGCACGGCTCGTCCGCCCACGGAAAAAAAAAAAAAAAAAAAAAAACTCTCGCGGCGATCGATTTGAAACGAAAATCTCTTAAGGGGGCGTGTGGGTGGTGGTGGTGAATGTTCCAACTCGGGCCAACTCTCCCATGCAAGGCACCGAAAAAGCAAGCCCGGATTATATATAGTTATATGGTTATATATACTGCTGTCGAAGATCTATTACATTGGTTTCGAGTTACCTTACCTTTTTCATCTATTTTTATCGTCCCCCGGATCTGTCTACCGTTTATTAGTTGTTAACAACCCAGCCCCGCGCAGGAGCTGCAAGTCTGGACTTATTCAATTGTATATTGTTACATTTAATCTCGTTTACTAGTTTGTAGCATTGGCGTCCGTGGCCTCACAATCCCAGCATTGGCAAACGCAGCCATTGTCACTCGACCAGTTGTCTGCTGTTGTTTTGCATCGTAGTCCATCAGCAACGGGGTCGCTATGCCGGCTACACGTCGTCTTGACCGCCGCTCGCGTGCTGGAACAATATAATATGCTGCTAGCACCGATATCGATCCAATCATTCCAGTGATGTAGCTTGCCCACCATATGGTTTGAGTTCCATACCGACACAGTGTATATCGATACCAGTACTCTTCATTTTGAGGATTCCATTTCGCAGTCAAAAGTCCAGTGTTGCCTCCATATTGGCCCATCATGCTCCGAACAGTCAGCTCAACCACGCCGGGCTCAGAGTCTGGGAACGTGTACTGGTGAACCATGTCACCACCAGCGGCAACTGGCTCGGTCATCCAGCTCAGTGACGATCGAGTGTGCTTTACAATACATCCCTCGTGGTCATGTCCATTTATAACCAGTCCTCGCTGGTTTTTAAAAAACCCGTCTAGTAACCAAGTGGTCGCATCCTCGGTTAACATATTCTGCTCTCGTATCATGCCGTAACTAGTTCCTTCGTAGTATGTAAATGAAGGTGAATCCACACAGTATCCTTCAGGTTTATGGAGTGGAATATGAGTAAACAGTATAGTAGCTCCCTGAAAATCAACATTCATTTGTTCAATCAGAAACTCTTTCACTGCTTTTGTATACTGTTCCTGACCTTGTTCGATATCATCAGGCGACCCATCGAGTGACATTGAATTAAACACAATTAATCGATGATGTTGGCCCATAACCACAAAATTTAATTTACCAAAATAATGCTCAAATCTGGCCACCCGCGCATGAGTGACTTCGTGCGAATATCCGATATCGTGATTGCCAGTCAGATTTATAAATGTGCTGCCACCAAACTGATTAAATATCCGTTTCGAATACCGTTTAACTCTAGTATAATACTCATCGTCATCTATCCATTGAGATGAAAATAAATCTCCCATGACCACCACATGTGATGGTTTTAATTTATCAAACATTGTGTTGTAGATATGTCCTAAAAAGTGATCATTACCAAACACATCGAGCTTGGTTCTTAAACTTGTAGTCAAATCAGACCCACGGATCTGGGGATCTCCAAATAGTAGTAGTCTTAAATCATCTGCATCTGGATCATACGGTAAATTTGGCCATAAACATTGATTCTTTTTTATTGTTGGAAACGACCAGTTATATACAATCAGCACCACCGCCACAGCCGAAACACAAATTGAAAACGGTTGTAATGTTGAAGATCGTAATATTCGTCGGTATGTTAATCGACGCATTGAATCATTCGCTCAAATGTTTGCCGGATCTATTTGTGTGGACAAGATAAATGATGCTTAAAGCCTTAAACCAAGGGATTTAACAATTTGGGACCTGCGGCGGTAGCCGGGGGTGGGGAGGGGGGTGGTTTGATATTTGTCGGCCCATGGGCCTGTATCAAGGGGGTTGTCGGTAAAAATCATGAGTCGAAAATTTTAAGACATTGCAATTAAAATAACTAATGATTCGTAAAAGTAAAGAAGCCATTACATTCCATTCCCGAAACTGGAGCATTCTACTCTTCAACAACTAGTTACATTGTCGATCGATTTATGCAGAAACTTTTAATCGCATCTAAATTTCCGATGACCAATTCAAATCACACACTAACCATCTGGTTGATCAAATTGGTTGTATGCATAAATACTTTGAATGAGCAATATCATGCATGGACGCGTGGTGATATATGCGTCAGGCTGTTTGTTCTTTATTGCATCGAGTCAAGGTCACGGTTATCCATCGATTTCATTCTTCCGCTTTGACAATTGTAAAATCACATTATCGCATTTTTGAAGTAACTCATCCCGTCGTTGCAGCCATTGTAATTTCTCATTATCAGCTGATTCGAGCTCGAGTTGAAGTGCTTGGACACGAGCAAGTTGGTCTTGTTGAGAAACTCCGACTCCAGGTAATGAGTCGATTAATAAATCAATTTGTCGAGTTTTGATCATCATATCTCTTGCAAGTTCTATATTGGTAGCTAAAATAGAACAAAAGTTGTAAGCTTCACTATCCTTTTCATAACCCCCCCCCCCCCGGGGACTTCTTACCCTTGAATACATCTTTATCATCCACAGTCACTTGGGGATCAGACACCTTTGGTTCGGTCGATAGCGGGACAAAATCGTGGTGAGTATCGAGATAGTGTAGTGCAGAGTAGAATTGGATCGCAAGTTGGTCTACTGCATCTTGTAGTTGCGTTAGTCTGTCGGTCATGATTGATGAGGTTGTTAGTATACAAACTAAATGTAGTCCAGAACTTCGATAACGCCAGATTACAGACAGGGCTTTTCTTTTGCAAGCTTGGGAGATGTACCCGGCTTCCTTCTTGGGACACCGACGACAACAATTTTTTTTTATTAGCAGCCAGGCTGAATTTAGAAGTGTAACTCTCGTATCAAAGATCGAACTATAGATTGCCCAATGACAGCAATTGACTAATGTGCTCATGAGCTGTTGTACAGGTTGATTTGACATTCCAATATCACCGGTCTTACCATTACCACCGGAGAGAATGGCTGTTGTAGGCCGGTCACTTGAAACGACCACCACTTTTCTGAGCATTAATAAAACAATACCAATAAAAGCCATAGTTCATTGTCGAGCAATGTACAAATGATATATATAACTATATATATATATATATATTATTCGTGCTCTCTGTGCCTGTATCATCCGAACACGCGTCTCTGACCCCCCTTTTGTCCCTATTTCCACCCGTTCGCCCCTAGTTCTAAATTTACCTTGGGTTGCGTGTGCGTGTTTACCAACTTCCCAATTTGGGACAGTCAAAAGAAAAGAAAAATTGGCGCTCCTTCTCCGACGAGCCCCTCGCTCGAACCTTGATGGGTTTTGGGGGGGGGGGGGGGGGGATTTTCAATATAAACCGTGGAATATCCCTCAACTACACATACATAAGTTCAAATCTCGAACAGCTGGCTGGAGGTTCGAGCAAAAAAAAAAAAACGATGCGATCTTCTTTACTTTTCATACTGACTGCTGCTGCTGCTGCTGCGGTGGGTCCGGTGCTGGCCGATACGATTACGTGCGATGCCGACAACTTGTGTCCCGAGTCTGCTCCCTGCTGCTCCCGTGAGTGCTTTTTTTTTTTTTCGCTGATAAATAAGCCGATGTGGGTATATGTGGTTTTCTAATGTGTAGAGTACGGAGAGTGTGGTATTGGTGCGTACTGCTTGGGTGGCTGCAACCCTCAGCTTTCGTTCGAGGTCGATTCATGCGCGCCGGCTCCGTCGTGTCAGAATGGATCGTGGACATTTGAGGACTTGAACTCGACTTTGGTCGAGAACACGGTATATCTTGGCGACTCGTCCGAGTATCCGTTTGTGTATACTGGATATCCACTCGAGGCAAGCAATAACTTGCTTGTTACTATGCCGAATGAAACTACCGGCACGGTGATTGCGTCGTCTACATATGTGTGGTATGGAAAAGTCAGTGTTACGATGAAGTCGTCGAGAGGACGCGGTGTGGTTACTGCATTCATTCTGTTTTCGGATGTGCAGGATGAAATCGATTGGGAGTTTGTCGGAGCTGATCTCGAAACTGTTCAAACCAATTACTATTTCCAGGGAATCCTTGACTGGCACAACTCTGTGAATGTGTCGTTGAGTGATACTTTCTCAGACTGGCACACTTACACAGTTGATTGGACCGAGGAATCGATTTCATGGTATGTCGACGGTCAGCTCGGACGGACGCTTAACAAGGCTGATACATTGAACGCCACCAGCGGAGAATACCAGTTCCCCCAGACTCCTGCTCGGGTCCAACTTTCATTGTGGCCTGGTGGATTGGCTTCAAATGCTGCCGGTACTATTGCTTGGGCTGGTGGTGAAATCGACTGGGATTCTGAGGATATCCAGCAATACGGTTACGACTACGCAATTGTTAAGGAAGTCACGATCGAATGTTATGATCCTCCATCATACACCAACGCAACTGGAAAGTCATATAGATATTTGAATAGAAACGGAACTGCAGAGTCGGTTATTTTAACTGATGACGATACTGTTCTTGCTTCGTTTGATGCTAGTGGAACTGATATGGATGCTGGTGCTTCTTCTTCAAGCTCTGCTCATTCGTCGACTAGCACTTCGGCGTCATCTTCATCGTACTCTTCATCGGCGTCGTCTTCATCAAGTTCTAAGACCTCTTCTGCCAAGTCGTCAAGCAGCACCTCTTTATCATCATCATCATCATCCTCCTCGTCAAAGTCTTCTTCGTTCTCGGCCTCTTCTACTTCATCGGTCCCATCAGTTCCAAATGGAAATGGTGGCGGTAACGACGCTAAGCGTTCAACTACTTCGCCTGCCGGCAAGACCTCCTCTTCTACATCGTCGTCTTCCAGCTCTAGTGAGTCTAGTTCGGCAGCTACAGCTACAGCCAGTTCAACAGATGACAGTGGATTCGAGCAAGGTGGCGCTACAACTACCACCGGCAGTGCGACTGAGACTGGTAATGCTGGTGGTGTAGTTAGTCCAAAGGGAGTTGTATCGGTTTTGGGCATGGTGATGGGAGTGTTATACCTTGTTTAAGTAGTAGCTTTAGTGAATCAGAATGATACATTAATAACATTTGAGTTTCGTTTTAATAACTAGCTCGGTTGGGCTTGAATTTATAATTACCGGGCAATCAACGTAAGAAGCTGTCGTCAATTTAAACAGCCACCAAGGCACAAGGAAAACCCAAAAAATTACAATGTCCCAACCCCACCCTTACATCTATTGATAATAATATTGCTCTGACTCGTTCTTCGTTCCGGGAAGAGAGAGTCAGCGCTCGACTTACTTATAATAGATAACTACATTACTAATAAATAATTATGTACTCTTGCCATTATTTGCTTAAAAGGTGCTCTGGCGTGGGTTGGTCGGGGAAGCTGTAAATATGGTTAGGTTGTCGCTGTCGGGAGTGTACATAACTTAAGTTAGGTTTAGGTAGTTACTACAAACAACTTAAAAAGCTTGTTTTAAATTGTAAACTCACATTTCCATACCGTGTCAGGTTTCTGTTATAACACTTAATAGGTTTATCCTAACCAAGCCGCAGTTTGATTGACGGTTGCGTTCTATATGATAGTGGCAGTTTGGAACATACAGTATCTTCTTAGATTTGACAAATTGATTGTGGTTGCATTGTTGTTACGTGCTGGTTCGAGATTCAGGTTGATTGAGCAACAGCAGCAAGAGTTATTAGTGATTGATGAATTATAATTGCGTTTACATACTGTTATACATTCTTGCTTAATTGATTGCATTTCGTTTTTTGCGTCCCTTTTTAACGTCTTGTAATGCCGTAGTTTGGACATCACCTATAAACGAATTATGACCAACTCCTTGAGCTAATTGAGCTGCAAGATTTATACCCGAAGTAATATATCGAGTTGACCCAAATGCACTTGACAAGATTGGTTTTTTAACTAGTTGAGCGAGCGATTGTCTTAAATGACGAATTTGATCCAATTCAGATTGTCGTTGCTGTTTATTCAACTGGGTTAACTTGTCTGAAGTTAGAATATCTTCAGTCTCAGAATCAGATAATCCAAGATCTTGTGCACCTTCTCGCAATATATCATCGTCGGTATCTTTAACCGGTGCAGATACTTGAGATTGCTTCGTGACAATGTCTGTGGCTAGACCGACTCTGGTTGCAACTTGTTTAATGATCTTGGTGTCGACATCAAATGTCTTTACATCTCCACGAGACTTATTCAACGCCTTGATCATTTTTCTAAATTGTGCTGTCTCGTTACGTCCACATAATATCATCGCTACACCATCATCATGTCCTCTAGCGGTACGTCCAGACCGATGAACGTACATATCAGCAGTTCGTGGAAGGTGATAATGAATAACATGTTGGACTAATGGAATATCAAGTCCTCTTGCTGCCACATCAGTCGAAATCAAAATTGAGTTGTCCACAGATTTAAATTTTTCAATCGTGCGTAATCTTTGTTTTTGAATCATATGTGAATGAAATGCTAATGCAGGTAACGACAATTCGCAAAGGAATTTTGCGATTCGTTTGACTCCGTCGATTGAATTAACAAATACAATTGTCCTGCCAGGGTATTTCAGCAAAAAATAATACAAATAAACATCCTTTACGTTAAAACCCAAATCATTTGTACCTCGAAAATGCGAACTTACCTTCTGCATATGATCACAAATAACCATTGCTTCTTGAACTTGAGTATTCACCACATTGTCAGGATTCACATCAATAAACTCTGGCTCAGGATCTCTGAAATTTAATTTATCCAAAAGATATTCCATTGTGTTTTGTTTTCCCTCGATTTTATTATCGACAAATGCATGTTGTTTCTTTTTTTTCTTGGATTGGAATTTTTTCTGTTTGGTTTGTAATTTCTTGGTAAGGTCTTTTTCAAATGTTGCCGAAAATACCAATGTTTGTCGCAAATTTGAAGGTTTTGAGTGTTCTGTTTCATCGTCGTCATCATCGTCATCTTGGTGTTGGCCAATTAAATTAAGAATCTCTTCTAATTCACCAAAATGACCATCTTGCAACAACCGATCAGCTTCATCCAACACAAGTGTTTGCACACCAGATAACCACTTAATCAAACCGTCTGAATCAGAAGTAAGCAACTCGTGTAATCTTCCAGGTGTGGCAACGATAATATCAGGAAAATAACCTAATTGTCGTCGTTGTTTCTGAATAGCCAAACCACCAGTGATTGAAACAATCGCTGCTGGAGTATATTTAGATACAGCTGTGATATGATCACTGATTTGATGAGCTAATTCTCGGGTTGGAGCAAAAATTAAACCGGTAGGTGGTCTTGCAGTAGCATATGTTTTGCCCACGTTGGTTCCGTTGGTAAGAACTTTCTCTAGTAACGGTAATCCAAACGCGAGTGTCTTTCCAGATCCTGTAGCTGCTTTACCTACAACATCACGTCCGTTTGTGATCAATGGGATCGCCAGTTTTTGAATTTGAGTAGGAGTATCGAATCCAAGATCATAAAGTGCACGAACAAGTGGATCTGCAAGAGGATAAAATTCAGTCCAATTTGGTAATTCAATGTCATCAAGCTCCAGAAGTCGAGAAAATGTATTCTCTTCAATCAACTCTGGTTCTTTTTGGTTCTTGTTCTTTTTTGGTTTGGTTTTTTTGTCTTTTTTTGGTTGTTGCTTCGTAACAACTTGTTCTTTTTCAGGCTCGTTTGAAACATCCTTCTTTGTAGGTACTACTGCTTTTTTAAATCTCACAATTCGTGTACTTCCATCTTTCGAAGGTTCATATTCAACATCAATTCCTTCAATTTCATCAAACCCAAGCATTCCCTCAAGATCACCTACCCGAAAAGGTAGTGTGACCGGTTTCCAATCAAGCTTATTCATATCGACAAATTCGCCTTCGTCTTGATCTGATTTAACACGTTTAGTGCTTTTCAATGTAGTCTTTGCCTTCCGTTTTTTTGAATCCATTTTGTTGTTTCGTATGGGTGTATATTTGTTTTGCACAATGCAGTCGGAACTTTTTTTTTTTTTTTTTTTTTTTTTTGGGCTCGAGCCTGGTTGTATAAACTCCCAAGTTCTTGAACCAAATTCACTCCCCAGACCAATTTTCAGGAGGTAGAATCGTCAATGTCCTCTTCAAAACCGATAAACCAACCCTTCCTTTTTGAAGGCTTCTAATAGTGATGCAATGCAGGCTAAGTTTGGGGAAATAACATGCTTCAATTTAAATCCCAAATTGACATGGCTTACTGCAAATTTCAGTTGCGTGTGTCACCATGGGACCGGTAACTCACGGTAGAGCCTTTTGTAATTTTTTGGACATAACGTATAGTCATGCTGACATCTATCACAGAGAACCTGAAAGTTTAAACATTTTATTTGAAAATATTTTGCACTTGTCGTCTGTTTTAAAGGGGCTTTTGTTTTTCAAAATCATTATTAGCATCGGACCTCCAGATGGCCAAAATAACCACTATCCAGAACTAGCTCATAGGGGAGAACGGTCTTTTAGTATTTAAGTCGAAGTAATAGCATAAGTATGCTTTACGTATTATATCTATATAATAAGTCGCTTATCTCGGTCCTTCAAGTGGTTGTAGTGCGACGAGCTGCTCGACGTGTGTGCTTTTTACTGTTTCGCATATCAGATTGTAGTTTTTACTCGCAAAGAGCAAAAAAATTGTAGTCCACTTTGCATCGCTGGAACCGCGCAGTTCAGGATAATTTCGCAGATTTTTGATTCGACCATAGCTTTTAGCGTTGGCACGACAACAATCATAAGGCGCTAAAGTTGCTTAGTAACTTGCCGGGATCTGTTAAACCTTCGTACAAATTTTCGAAACACCAGATCTTTTAAAGAAAGGCAAGTCCGGAAATAATGCGCGTTTGGAGCAATAGAGGACTGTGATGTTTTCAAGTTTCAAACTTCAGCGTCTCTGAGAGGAAAAATCGAAGCTGTTGTCGACGACTCTTTCATACTTACAAATACAATGTATCGTGCAACAATCCATCAAACAGTTACGTAGAAGATAAAGGATGAGCATCGTTCACAATACCACCGCAAATATAATTTTTTCGTATGCTTTGTTATCTATTTAACTTATCAATATATCTTGCCGTGGATATGAAGTCGGTACGTGTACACCGCAACTTGTCAAGAGTTTTGAGCATGCCCTTGCGTACTACCGTAGAGGCGCATCTGGTTAAATAGATCAATAATTTTTTTTGAACAAGAATTTAGAAACAGTCTCGTCTCGCCGTACATATCGTTCTCATCGACCACAGGTTCTGCTTCCGCTAGTCTAAGACGCTCCGCTGATGAGCGCTGTATCTCACTTGCCTTCGTGAAATCTCAACATCATAAGGCGGAACCAATCTACAATCCAACTGCTCTTTCTTGCTCAATGTCGCCAAAACGGAGTCCTTCGATATCTATGCAGCCTATAAAAAACGATGTCTCGTCCGCACGGTCGATAGTCTGGCAGCATTTGATCAGATGATTGCAGATTTCAATCAATCGATGGTGTCCGTTCCCTGTATATAGTCGAACGACGTGTGGAAATTACGATCGATTGAGTGGTCGACCTGCAAGACAGATGTGGTTATCAAGACGTTAACGTCCAGGGCGACGGAGTTCGGATTTGTCAAAAACTTTGTCGTCCATTCCTCACCTTGCACCGACGCCGATGCACCGTTGATACACTCAGCAGTGATTCACTAACATATTTCTTCGCTGTACACCTGAACATGTGTCGGATCAGCGCGGCATGACCAGCGTTCGTCGTGAAAACGATTAAGGGAAACCGAAAGACACGTCTGACTCAAAGTCAACATGATCGAGGCACCAGTTTAGAATATACGTTGCCAGAGCACAGGCACATCTCCGTGTGAAATCAACACCCTGGAAGGATGCAATATGACCAGCGCGTTTACGTCGGAAGTACAGCTTCATTATTGTCACTCTGTCGCATACCCACGCATTTCAGGTAAAAATTCAATCTTCGTCTGTGGGATGCGGTGCTGCATGAATATAAACTGTCTGCTTTTGTGGAGCAAATACTGCAGTATGCGCAAAACTGCCGGTAACGTGCGACTGATTGTGCCACCCAATATGAGATACTGGACAAACGCACACTCGTCAATTATGGCCAAGTTATATATGAGGCTGCCGTCCGGTGCTTCTCCTATCTGTATGTTAGTCGGTTTTCTCGAACATCGTGGATTTGTGTACTTACATTGTCGTCAAATTTGACAATACTGTCCAAGCAAACAACAGAGTGTCGACGGCGATTAGCGGAGCCATACGACCAAAACTCGTCGTCCCAGTAACATGTCAGATCGAACTCGGTGGCAAGTTACCGTGCCAGAGACTGTCGAAAGGCGATTGACAGGACAGCATACTCCGGATGCAGAGCTGTGTACTGCTTCACTGCATGAATTTTGCCAGTACCCTATAGCAGAGTCCGGAATATATAGCTGGTAATCGCCTTCAAACGAAATGTCGACAACACGGCCCATCCCAATTGATCTTGCGCACGTTGCCAAGCGAAACCACCTCGTGCTCTTCCGGAGCAAAACCATACTGATCTACACAGGGAATAACAGCAGTTAGGCACAAACAGTTAAAACAATAAATCACCACCTCTTCCGCAGCAGGACGGTCAATAGTCATGGCACTCGGAGTACCGATGCCACAGTCAATAACCGACTTCCCAAGCCTTCCGGCACTGGTGGCCTTCTTGGTCTCACAATCTGGACAGAAGTCTACCTGGTTACCAGTCAGATCTCCACAGGGAAGTTAGACCCATTCTCCAATACGATCTCGGCATCTTCATCAGCCATCTTATATTCAGTCGACAACCTTTTTGGCACGACTGGCGTACCTGTTACAACTGGCAGAGTGCTATGTGCTGATGTAGCTGCGACTGTCTCGCTTGGCTTCGAGCCTGAGGGTGCATCTGGGCTAGTATTCTCTGTTGGGATGGTATCCCGGTTTTCTTGGGGCGTTCCACAATTGGTATCGGTAACTGGTGTTGATGGCTAACAATACGCGCCAATAGTATCCGCAAATTTTACAAGGCTATAGCTATTATCTTTAGATTATTGGCTGAAATTTAAAATTACTGTGCTTGATGAGTTGAGTCTAGATGAATTGAGTTTTATTTTTAAGTCAAACCTGGTGATTATACTCCACAAAAAAAGTTCCTGTCAATACAAAACCAACTACATTCGATTTTGCTTCTCTGCCCACAACTCAATTGCCCTTTTTCCCTGCTCTATAGCGTCTAATCGTATTTTATCTTGTTGGTTAGCGATTCGTAATGATTTCATTTCATTAGTAAGTGATCTCTGTTCGGCTGGTGATTTCTCAGGTTCCTGTGAAACACTGCAAAGACTTAGATTACTGAGAGACTTCTTAACAGCTTTTTCACGTTCAAGCAAGCCGCTTCGTTTTTTTACTAATGATGTAGTGGTGGTGGTGGTAGTTGATTCTGATGTCGTTCGTTGTTTAGCTCGACGATCAGTAGCGAACGAGAACGGGGTTGAGATTGTAGTTGGTTTTGGTGACTTGAAACTTCGTTTTCGTGAAATTTCTGAAACAATTTTGTTTTCCGGCTTTGAATTTGTTGCTAATTGAATTTTTGTTTTTTCTTCTTTTCCGGTTATTGTTCGGATGAATGATTTTTTTGGTTTTGGCTTTGGACAATTTTCCTTGACGACCTATAATTAAAAAAACTAAGCATAAGTAATTGGGAGATATCTACTTACAGCTTTTTCTGGGCTGTAAAGTCCAGTTTCGAGAACAGTGGCGAATACAGGTGAGTAAGTTACTCTTCCACTCAATTGAGAATTGTTGGTTGGTTCCACAGTATTAAGAGTTCTAGGCTTTTTAGCAGACCAGATTATAGATTGTTCAAATGAATCGTCGGCGTAGTCTTCGTGTATGATTGAATCAAATTTGTGAAGTAGTGGTGAGAGTACTCGTTTAGGTGTAGACTCGTTTATGGTATCGGTCAATATATTTCGACCTGGAGACGGGAGTGAGTAATACACAAACCAAAGTAAGAGAACTAAACAACAAACCTTTTATTTTTTTCTGGTGCTGGGTCCTAGGTTCAGTCAAAGGCATCGCCTTTTGAGATCTTGTTGATACTGGCATCTGGGTAAACACAACAACGAGACGACAACGATAAAAAGGAAGATACCAAATATATAAACAGACCAAGTGTGTCCAATAAACTCTAAAAAAAGTAAGACAAGACAGTAATGCGGTATTGTCTGATCGCAAGAATGATGTTGTAAGAGATGGGATGATAGTTTGGTTGTTTGTTTATTCATTGCCGGAACCGACATTGATGGGGCTGGTTTTCTTTTGTTTCAGGGGGTGCAAGTTAGTGTGGGTTAGGTGTTCGCCTACGGATGCTGATAACAGACACGTGCGATCAGATTATTTTGTTTGATAGGCAAATAAGGCAATTCTTGTTTATTTTTATGTCCGATTACAGTAAAAACATATAATGCTTTTTTATTTTTTTTTTGTTTATTTGGGTATTTTTTAACCCGACTTGGGCACTAAATTCCTAGACACATACCAGGTTATAGCTTGCGCATGATCGCATTGTCTTGAACTTAAATCAAATAAATAAAATAAAAAATAAAAATAAACAACATAATAACCTAAGATTTAGAACTATTATTTATTATAATAAAAATGTATAAACATAAGAAAAAAAAATTAAAAATCAAGCATTCATGCACAGGCTTGATTGTAATTATTTATTATTTTGAAACTGTAATAAGTCTTTCAGTTAAGTTATTTAATTAGTTTCTAATCTTGTGCTAGTCTGCTAGATTCATAGATATTCTACAATCTTTCAATCAAGCTGAGGGGTTGTATGTATAGTTTGATAATGTCAAATCAATACATTAACAACATAATGCTAGATCGTTGATACGTCTTGATAGTTAGATTTGAATAGATCTGAATTCGCTAACTTTGCACAATGAGGTGCACTCTAGATTGAGATTGCGGATGTTGTGTGGAAGCAATTTAATGCCTTTGACAAGCTATTCGTCTGAAACATTGAGCGCATTGAATGATACTTCTAGTAAGAAGCTGTACTTTAATGGAAAAAGATCAGTTTATTAGTGGACTTTTGTCGATTATATTATAACGTCGTAAATCACAAGATTTGCAAGTTATATAACTACAATTTTGAATTGTAGAGTCCGTGGGGGGGTGGCATATGTACATACAATAGAGTATCTAAACTTGTCTGGAAGTTATGTACATACATATGTAGTTAAAACGTCCTTGCGCGAGTTATCGATCGGTATAATTATTAGCTAATGCCTAAACCGCACTCATTGACTATCTAGTGATTAGCGCTGGCCAATGAAGTAAGCCAATGCGAGCCACACCAAAATACTAATAGGATTGTATGTACTAATGAAATGCAGCGCTAGCAGACACGTGGTAATATATGTACTTGAGATTTATTGCTTTTATACATTTACAGGGAGAGCCTGGATCCAGAACTTGATCAATCGGATATCGTGGCATTCGGATTGTCGATTGATTCGCTGGCGGTCCTTATCTCCCGGGGGGGAGGGGAGGGGTCTCTCATTTCGCGCGCAAGGCGGGCTGGCTGCGTAATCGGACCCACCATCGCCTCCTCGGCTTGGCCCGAGGGAGTAGTGCGGTCGGTGTCATCAAAGAATAGCGATAGCTGCTGTAAATGTTTTGGTTTATTATACATAACTTGAAACGCACTCAAGGCCGACAGTCAATTGAGACGGATACCTATTAGTTACTACTGTAAAGATGTCTATGTAGCCGCCAGCCACCACCGCCTCCTCCTGAAGGGGGCGTCACGTCAAGCCTCGGCATCATCGGAAGCAGCCCTTTTCGATCGCTGGGCGGGTGCTGCTGCTGCTTGAGCGTGCATGACACATATTATGTACATACATAATTAATTATTTATCTAATAGTTTACAGCCAATGACGTGTGCCCACAAATCGGGCTGTGCGACGCGGGAAGAAGAAACAGCTGGCGTGGCCAGATTGCGGCGGCTCCTCCTCCTCCTCCTCCGCGCTGGCTCACAGCCTATAAATACAGCTCTGGCGTCCCTCAGCACCACTCCTAGTTACTTCCCTTTTCTTTCTTTTTTCTCTCTCTCTTTCTCTTTTCTCAGGACGCGCTAATAGAGTGACTTCTTATTGTTTCCACAGTCTTGTCTTGACTTGGCTACACACTCAATTGGGCGCAGTACGTTGTGATTTATATTTCTTTTTTTTTTTTTTTTTTTTTTTTTTTGGCATACATCATCATCATGTCTTCAGTATCATCATCCGATGTAGCGGCGACTCTGAGCCAAATTTTGGCATCGGTCCAGGCATTGCAGGCCGACTACAGCAGTTTGTCTACTAAAGTAAGCACTCGTCCGTCGGTGTTGTTCCGTAGTGAGCTTCGTTCATGAACGTTGTTGTTGCCCGTAATGTGTACTGAGTCGTTACGTATTACATGCGTTTGTCGTCGTTGATTGCGTATGTGTATTGCACGTCTCGGTTCGGTTGCGTGCGTTCCGTTCAGTTCGTTGTGTTTCACTTTGCGTTCGGTTGTTCGGTTGTGCGGGCGGGGGGAAAGGGTGGCCACTCACCCGTGATTTTGAAGGGTGACGCTGGGTGTACCGCGTCTGTTTGGTGGTTCTTCTCTTTTGCACACAACGAGTGACGCTCGCAACAACAGTGAAATGTCTGCCTTTGTTGCTGTGGTGGTGGGTGGTGCTAACTACTTTTTTAGGTCGATTCCACCGCCAAAGCTGTCGATTCTCTCGAGACTCGTCTGGGTCCTGCTGGTGACTCGTCGTCGTCCACGCACGGCCCAGCAGCGCACGAGTCAAGCTCATCATCATCTGCAGCCACCGCAGCCGCCGCGGCGACGACGGCGACGACGACGACGACGACGACGATGATCACCAAAGTCGAGCCCAGTCCGCCAATCTCGCCTCAGCTGCTGCCGGCTCCCTCTTCTCACACTACCAAGCTGACTGCTACGTGAGTACATAAGAACCTATACTATGTACGAGAATATCTTTTAGACGACTAATTTTTAGGCAAAAATGGGGCGACAAAGTGACGCTGGCTACTTATCCTGGCGATCCTGGCGTGGAGCCCATTCCGCTGGCCTGGGGCTCTGCTGATCCCAGGGAGCGAGGCCCGATCGTGGTTTCCAGATCGAAATCTACAATCAACAAGAGAAATGGTAAGTAAAGATTTTGACTAGCGCAAAAAAAAGTGTCTTTATGCTAATCTTTTCCAGCTCTTGGAGCGCACGCTGGATCATATGGAATCTACCACGCGCTCGCAGTAGCCATCGACGAGCTCGACATCAACCACAAGCCCAACTTCACAAACACCGAGCCAACGGTCACAATCGGACCTTTCCCACAATGGGGATCGAGCGAGAAGATTGTGTCGATGGACCCGTTCGGACATCTTGCTCCGTT
Source organism: Myxozyma lipomycoides (assembly GCA_030564125.1). Taxonomy (NCBI): domain Eukaryota; kingdom Fungi; phylum Ascomycota; class Lipomycetes; order Lipomycetales; family Lipomycetaceae; genus Myxozyma; species Myxozyma lipomycoides. The sequence goes on from JAJLTW010000043.1 coordinate 75,949, forward strand.
TTTGTTCAAGGACTACATCGACTCTGACGTGGATATTCGACCTACGATCGCGGTCACCAAGGCGCACATGAGACTTCCTGAAATTGAAGAGCTGGTCAAGAATGGATCGCTTGCTATTGATGGTCATGTGGTGCTTAACGAACACGGTGACTTGGCTGTAACTAAAGTGGCTGTCGAGCCAGTGTGGTACTTACCAGGCGTCGCCAAGCGGTTTGGTATCGAGGAAGATGTTTTGAGGCGAGCTCTTTTTGAGCACACCGGTGGCTCTCATCCGGAATTGATTACTCGGCCAGACATTAAGGTGTATTTGCCCCCTATTGGTGGCCAGACCGCATACATCTTCGGCGACCCGGCCAAGACAGCTGACGCAAACGTTCGGCTCGCATTGAGAGTTCACGACGAGTGCAACGGCAGTGACGTGTTTGGTTCTGACATTTGCACTTGCAGACCCTACTTGATGTTTGGTATCGCTGAGGCGGTTAAGGAAGCCCAGAACGGTGGAAGCGGTGTTGTGGTTTACTTCCGCAAGGAAGGACGTGCGCTTGGTGAAGTTACAAAGTATCTTGTGTACAATGCACGCAAGCGCATGGGCGATAGTGCTGCTGAATATTTCACTCGGACCGAGAATGTTGCTGGTGTGAAAGATATGAGATTCCAAGCGTTAATGCCTGATATCTTGCACTTTTTAGGAATCACAAAGGTCGATCGAATGTTATCGATGAGTAACATGAAATACGACGCGATTGTGTCACAGGGTATTCCTATTCTTGAGCGAGTGCCAATTCCAGATGATATGATCCCCGAAGATTCACGAGTTGAGATTGATGCTAAGATTCACTCGGGATATTTCACCAGTGGCAAGATTCCTACACTTGACGATTTAACTGCTGTCAAAGGCCGACAGTGGGAGGATGTTGACCATTAATGGTGAATTTTTTTATTTTGTGTATATTTCTCACAAACATTCACGGGTACTGGCATAGTACATATATACATTTTTTTTTTTTTTTTTTGCTCCATTATGGCTTTGGTTGGGTTTTGCTTGCATGCATTAGTTTAGAATGTTGTAGGGCTTTATGTTTTGTGAACCTTTGTTCATTGCATGTCTGGTTTGTGTATAATTTATAGAATAATATAAATTAAAAAAAAAAAAAAAAAAAAAAGGGAGTAAAGTGTTTAAATGTTCTGGTAAATTTGGTCTTATTTGTCGTATTCACAAATGTCCCAAGTGTGGTTTAGTCTCACGTTAATCGCACTACAAACGCGGGTCGAACGTTAATATTGGAACTCCGGCGCTCGGCCTTTTGAGCGACGCGAGTTTGCAAATCGGCACCGGTAAAATACTCCCGCAACTTAGGACGACAAGTTAGGTTTTTTTTTGGATGTTTGGAAGATTATACTAAGTAATAGTATAATGGTACTGGATAAAAAACTATCGACTGGATCATCTGGCGACACTGAACGGGTCAAAAAGTTATTCACGTCGTTGGATACGAGTAAAAAAGGCTATTTAGACAAAGATAGTTTGCAAGAAGGATTTAAAGTACATCATCATCGTAAGTTTCTTTAGATGAGAGAAGTTTTGGAGTTATGGCTAATGTGTAGCGTTGGAACATGCAGAGAGTATTGTGACTGATGTATTGGCTATGGTTGATAGAAACGGGGATGGGATTATCGAGTTTGAAGAGTTCCACACATTTGTGACCTGCACAGAATCACATTTACGAGAGTTATTTAACAGTATTGATAAAGATCGCAATGGGAATTTAGATAAGAAAGAAGTTGCTAATGCGTTGGTTGCAGCTGGATTAAGTGTACCATCCGATAAACTTGATGAATTTTTTGAATTTATGGATCATGATAACGATGGTACGATCTCGTTTGATGATTTTAGAAATTTTTTATTGTTTATGCCGGTTGAAAATATCACACTCAGATCTGCGTATCGATATTTTACTACAAGTGTGCCGTTAAATGCCGAGGGAGATGTTATTTTTAGTGACGATACACTTAGTGGGATAGGATATTTTATTGCTGGTGGTGCCGCTGGAGTAATTTCTCGTACTGCAACCGCACCATTCGATCGATTGAAAGTATATCTGATTGCGCAAACAAGTCAAACTGTTGCAGATGCCTTAAAAGCCGCGGCTAAACAAGCAATTGGATCAAACACTTCGGCGGTTAAACGACGGAGTCCACTATGGGAAGCGACAAAAGACATTTGGAAACACGGTGGATTTAAGAATTTTTTTGTCGGGAATGGATTGAATATTCTTAAAGTTTTACCTGAATCTGCTATCAAATTTGGATCTTTTGAAGCGGCTAAGCGCGTGTTTGCCGAACTTGAGGGTACAACTGTTAATGAAATGTCAGCAGTCGCGAGTTTTTTGGCTGGTGGTATCGGAGGTGTGGCATCTCAGTTTGCAGTATATCCTGTAGATACGTTAAAGTTTAGAATTCAGTGCGAAGCAGAGTCGAGTACATTACGAGGGAACAAATTACTTATTAAAACTGCAAAAGGAATGTGGAAACATGGTGGAATTGCTGCATATTATCGAGGCCTTATTCTAGGTATTGGTGGTATATTCCCTTATTCTGCTGTAGATTTGGGCACATTCACAGTGATGAAGCGAGGATATATTAAAGCTAAAGCAGCACAAGAGAATATTGACGAGAATGATGTCCAAGTTGGAAATTTTATGGTGTTGAGTATGGGTGCGATCAGTGGGAGTGTTGGTGCATCGTTGGTGTATCCGGTTAATCTTATTCGAACAAGATTACAAGCTCAAGGTACGACAGCGCATCCGCATACTTATACTGGGATGATAGATTGTTTTCAAAAGACTGTAAGGCATGAAGGTTATCGGGCATTATTTAATGGGTTAGTTCCAAATCTGGCAAAAGTTGCCCCTGCGGTTAGTATCAGTTATGTGGTTTACGAGAATAGTAAGACATTGATGGGACTTGCATAATATTCAGGTGGGTTCATGACGGTAGTGGTAGTTTTTTTTTTTTTTTTTTGCATATAAAAATAGTATATAGTCAATCGATATAGATTTATTAAACCATTTTTTGTTTTGTCTTAGATTCTTCGATCCAGATATCAAAACTAATCGGACCTAACAATACGTTTCGAAGTGGTTTAATCTTCGGTATTGATGAAGATGTAGTAGGCGATGGCGCAGATGATGGAACCCAAGCTGATTCTGGTTCAATTAACGGTGTAGCTTGTTCTGCTAATTCGATTGTAAGTGTGAATGAATATTCATCATCATCGGGTAAATTACCGATTACTGATGACAAGTGAGATAATTTCATCACACAAGTACGGAATTGTTCTTCAATGTCAGTTATTGACAGTGTTATATTTTGAATAACTTGATCATGATCTCGGACTGGTAATTTGGGAAAATCTGTAACGTCGAATACGTATCTTTCCAATGGTACATCTGAAGGTGATAAAATTACTATCGAGATCTTTACAACATCACCCTAACAAAAGTAAACAAACCTTAGTTTATAGTGGGTCTAATGAATCTACTTTACCTTTCGTAAATATTCAATACAATTCCCAATGCTTGATTTAATCCACTGACAAACCTCAGGATGTCTTGATTGTCGAACCGGGAAATTATATTTTCTGGCAAGAATAAATGATTCTTGTGGGTATATTCGTCGTTCATATAATATCGCATGGGTACATACTATTAAAAAATCTGAATATAAAGATAATAGTTGTGAAAGTGTCCACTTTTGTGGGGCCATTTGTATAGTTATTTGAATTATTTTGTATTTAATGTGAATCGAACTGTTGACGCGACGCGATGATGTTTTGGACGAGGTTACATACACGTGATGCAACAAAACGCGTCGGTTGACTTTTGCCAAGTTTGACAACGTACCATTTATACAATTGTTGATCTCTCGATTAAGATTACCTACAACATATTTCAGAGCTGGCATAATTCGAACAAATAAGATGCATGAAGCCAGAATTTTGTTGGATAATGATGTGCTTGAACTTTTACGAGCGACTCAATCTGCGGATCACCAAGTTCGGACGTCTGCAGAGGCACATATAACTCAGTTACAGCAAACTCAGGGTGATAATTTGGTACGAGAACTGTTAAGAGTTATATCATCGACAACACAAGAATTGGCATTGAAGCAATCTGCATTAGTAGTCTTACGACTCACGATCTTGGCTACATGGAGTATTCAATTTGACACGTTTAATGGACAACCGTTACAACAGGCTACAAAAGAAGTAGTCAGGTTTGAATTATTTCAAATTTTAACTTCTCCAGAAAGTAAATTACGGTCGTTAGCTGCAAATTTAATCTCAAGACTATCAAGTTGTGATTTTCCTGATGAATGGCCTGGATTATTTGATGATTTGATGAGATTGCTTAAAAGTTCTGAACCTGAACATATTGATGGTGCACTTACGATTTTAAAAGAGTTACTTGATGATGGGTTTACATTCGATCAGTTTGCATCTATTGCCGCGCCTATATTTGAAGCATTTTATACTATCGTGCAGGATTCAAAGGTGAGTTTGATAGCGGTGGTCGGTTGATTTTGGGGTTAATTGTTTTAGTTTGGCTTTGCAACCAAAGCATCGACTATCGATACAGTTCGGATTGCATTGAATTTTTTCAATCAAGTTGAGACAGATAGTACACAAGATATGAAAGCGTTTGTGAGTCGAGCAGTTGATGCCTGGTCAAGTGTATTTGTGAATTGCTTGTCGATCGGTGGTGACAATGATGATGCTGAGTTATTCAATCTGAAATTTCAAACTGTCAGAGCTATGCACCAACTTGAAAACACATTTCCAGCTGAAACGCAAACGGTGGTGTATGACAGATTATTTCCGGCTGTATGGAGTGATATTGCAACTAGCACGAACTTATACGCAGATATTTTTTTAAACGATTCCGACGACGATTTAGCTGATCCTGAAGGGTTACCAAGATTTGTAAGGTTGTTAGTTACTGAAGAACTTGAATTTTTAAGATTGGTTATTCCAAAACCAAAATTATTAAAATACTTTCGGGATTCGACTGATAATATGAACAAACTTGTTGAGATCACAACTACTTTGGCTCAAATCACAACTGAAGATGAAGATGACTGGAAAGATGATCCGAACTTGTTTGTGACTGAGGAGATGTCACTTTCACCGAAATATACATGTCGTACATCGTCGACTGATTTTGTACTTGCGCTGAGCGAACATATGATTGATGGTTTAATTCACGCTTTAAAGAATCATGTGCTGTTATGTGATCAATGGCGATCATTGGAAGGAACAATGTTTATTTTTGAGACTGTGATGGTACAAGATCGTGAATTTGGCCAACAACTGTCCAGTCAACCGGTGATCGACCACATATTGGCGGTTTTAAACGGAAGTATGTCAAGCGAGAATGAGTTTTTACGAGCGCGCGGATATGTATTTGCCGGTACACTTTCACGTAATCTTGTGCAAGTATTCATCTCGTCTGGTGTGTTTGATCAATTATTTGATTCTACACTTTCGTCAAGTTCGCTTGATTCAAGTTATATTGTTCGTGCATGTTGTTTATTAGCGATCCAACGATTCCTAAGTGCTGTTCCACGAAAGAACTCAAAAAAAACTCAAATGGCGATTGTAGAAGGAATTGGGTCGCTAGTTGGTGACGCATCTGACGAGACGCCGTCATTACTTGTCGATACACTTGAATATGCAATCAAAATCGCTCCTGAACTAGCCATTTTACCAGATTCAAGAATAATCGAGTTATTATTCGTTGCTGCTGCAAAGGATCCATCGAATATACAACTTACGTCAGACGCATTCGAGACGTTTGAGTTTCTAGCAGAGAATACAACCGAGACTGATTATCAACAATTATGTGAGACTGCGATCCCGCCATTAGTACTGGGACTCGGTAGTTCGCCAACCGAGAATATTCCAAGTAGTACATTGATTGTTAATTTACTTTCGATATTGGTTGATCATGCGCCTACGCCATTACCGACCGGATTAGTGGACTTTGTATTTCCAAAAGTTGTGAATTTATTGTTGTTGAGTGAGGATAATCAATTGTTACAATACGGATCCGAGTTCGTGGCACATATTATCCAGCATGATTCTGAACAGTTGTTACAGTATAACACACCTGATGGAAAATCTGGACTCGAAGTTGTTTTGAGTATCGTGGCTAGATTGTTGAACCCGGAAGTTGAAGAGTCAAGTGCGATTTGTATTGGCGAAGTGGTTAGTGAAGTTGTGGATAAATACGGACGTGATCTAGGCGATTTACTCGGTCAACTATTAACCGCGACCGCACAACGTCTCGAAACCGCTCAAAACCCAGCATTTGTTCAAAATTTGATATTAGTATTTGCCCACATGGTCACGATCGATCCTCAAGCTGTGGTTAATTTTTTAGCCGATGTGGTATTACTTTCGACCGGATCCGGATTAACTGTGGTTTTAAACGCATGGGTATCAAATTTTGATGTGTTTAAGGGATTTAAAGAAATCAGACTTAATATCCTCGCACTTGCAAAATTATATTTTTTACATGATCCTCGAATTGAGGCGATAATGGTTGATGGGGATCTCATCATTGAGGATTCAACAATAATCAAGACTCGATCAAGAGCTAGAAAACAACCGGTTAAGTTTACATCAATACCAGCACATGTTAAAATCATAAAACTGTTGATTGATGAACTTAGGAATATTCCAATTTCAGATTCGGTTCAACCAAATTTAGTTTCTCACAAAAGTATGAATGATAACGATAATCCAGTTAGTGGTGATGACGATAATGGATGGGAAGATGATTTTAATCCAGAAGATTTTGGAATGACAATGTCTGAACTTAAAAAATTAGCCAGAGCTGAAAGTTTTGATGATACTGGTGATGAGGAAGAAGAAGATGATGGGACCGTATTTGGTGATAAAGGTGGTGATGAACAAACAAATTCAATCTTGATTAATTTTTTCAAAAATTTATATCAAAATGATAATGATCGATTACAAGATTATTTTATAAATTATTTGACAACTCAGGAGAAAGATATTTTAAAACAGTGGGCGACGAAGTTGTAAACACGGCAACCCAAAAAATTTGTATATTTAGTTAGTTTGTTAACTTGTATTTATTTATGAATATATTTATTACCAATCCGTTTTACTCCGTGTTATTCAACGTTTTTTATACAACTTCCGAATCAAATTTTTCTTTGTGTTTTTATCCACCTTCTTGGATTTATTATATTCCACATAAGCCATATCATCACCACCAGCCAAACTAGATAACGTTCCGGTTGTACGTCTAGCTTTTTTTACATAACCTGAATCTCTACCAACAAAATTATCTGCATCATCACCACGTTCGATTCCAGCTGCTTCTTCATTTTGTAATAAAACAGATTGTAATAAATCTCGTCGTTCAGCTTGAGATGAGAATGCTAAATCAGGTAATTTATCCATTCCTTGAAGATGAGTAATCACCTTAAATGCATAACCTTGATCAACTAAAAATGCTTGTCGTTTGGTAGAATAATACATTTCTTGAGTATCTTTAGATACCAAACTATAAAAAAAAGCGTTAAACCCTTCGTCGTTACGACGTTTCGCACGAAGAATTCGACCGAGACGTTGAGCTTCCTGACGACGTGATCCATAATGTGATGAAATCTGAATCAAGCAGGTTGCTTCAGGTAAATCAATCGATGTATCACCAACTTTTGATAGAAAGATCGTATTAACCTCGGGATTAAGTTGGAAATTTTGTAAAATGTTCATACGCTCTGCTTGGGGCGTTCCTCCATAAATGAAAAACTTTCTTAATTTCTGAGCATATGCTTGTAACGCATATACATTATCCGAAAACACAATAATCTTATCACCTCGACGTTCATGGTAGTCAATCAAAAATTGACACGCTTGAAATTTTGTCGGGTTCATGATATATAATAATCTTCTCTTTCGCGAGGATTCTCGAAGATACTCGTTGTAGAATTCACTTGTCATTGGGCACCACACTTCTGCACATTGTACATTCGCAATATGTCCCTTTTGAGCTAAATCCATCCAATTAGCTTCGTATAATTTTGGGCCAATAAGAAAGTTCAAATCGTCGATCTTGTCGTCTTCACGCACCAATGTGGCTGTCAACCCAAGCTTAGAGTGTGCGGCAATGGTAGTCACTACTCGTCTAAACATCGCTGCAGGCACAACGTGAACTTCATCAAGAATGATAAAACCCCATTCACGAGATGTAAGAAAATCCATCATCTTCTGCGAGTCGTGCGAACGATTTCGAGTATTTGCAACCATTGAATACGTAGACACTACTAAACCCGCATCTGTTCGAAATCGCTCTTTGTTTTCGGATGTGAACACCGCGATACTGTCAGGCTGAATTGTCGACCACCGCAAAAATTCAGCCCGCCATTGCATCACCGATACAGATGATGTACACAATACAATGACACTCTTTTTGACAGTACAAGCCGCGGTGATACCAACCAGTGTCTTTCCAGCACCGCATGGTAAAACAATAATTCCTGATCGTGCACGCCCATTACCAAACATTTTGCTCAGTGACTTTTCCTGGTACGGCCGAATCTGGGTAGATGGTTTCAAGTCAATTTCAAGATTCGGATTTCGCAGATCGTTGCGAAAGTCGTATTCTTCTAAAACCGGGTAGTCAATGTCTTGACAGCGCTTCTTGACTGTTTCAACCGAGCTTGGTGCGATTTCAAATGAGTGTACGGCATCCATGTCCTCTTCATCATCTTGTTGTTCTTGTCCCACCACTGAACTAAACAGATCTTCAACCTGTTTTTGCTTATCGCCTTCCGCTAGCTTTGTACCCGGAATCTGTAGTTCACCCATCACTGGCGCCTTTTCACGCACCAGTCCTTCAACAGTTGTAGTCGACTCTGCATTGTAATCACTGTCAATTCGTAATGGTCCGATTTCTTGGTCTTTAAGTAGCATTTGCAATGTATCTGCTTGTGGCGATTCGACAAAGTATCTATTGTGTTTGAGCACGAGCTTGACTTTTCCGTATGATACTGTGCAGCTTGTAATGAACTCGACAATATTCTTCGGTACTGGGACTTTTGACAATCGGTTAAGAACCGATATGATATCGTTGGTCTCCAGTCCGACTGAGACCGCTGCATACAGCGAATACGGCGTGAGTTTGTATTCGTGAATATGTGTAGGTCTACTCACCGGTTCTGCGATCGTGACAAGGAAATCTTGCGCTTGCTCAGCTAGTGGCGAGTACGACTCAAGAATGATCCTTCCGTCGACCGGATTGATCCAGAGTGGTCGTGATGCATGATCCGGTTTCAGCGACAAAAAAGAAAAGTCAGACTTGCCAAATACTCTAGAAACACTGTCTCCATTCGGAATTGTCGTTACTGATTGGGCTGAGACTGCTTGTGATGTCTGAGTCGTCGGAGGTTTGACTTTGAGCCGTTGAATCGTTGGCTCTAGCGACGATAGTTAGCACAGCAACATCATACGATACATATAGTACTACATACTCTTCCCGGTGTACTCTTCATCTTCATCTTCGTCTTCTGTCGCAGCTGACTCCTCGCTCATGTACTCATCCGATTGATACTCATCGACGCCTTCCTCGTCGCTGTCGACCCGAGTTCGCTTGGAGGAAGCTCGAGCTAGTCATTAGCACCAATCAAAACTACAAAACAAAGCTAAAATATACCAGATCTCGACATTATAGCTTCTCCTTACTCTTCAGCTATAGACAATTCAATCACGATCCATGGATTCAGGATGGATGATTAATAGCGACCCAGCTGTGTGTATTCCAAGGGGTCGGTAGTGCTGACAAAGTAGGTGGGAGTCAATACGGGTCAACTAATAGTTAACGTGGGTGTTGACAGGAGTAAACAATTGCGCCCCTTTTGAGTGATCAATTGATGGCTAACTAATACTGTATAACCACAAAAAACTTTAGAGACCTCAAGATGACGCTTACTAATTTGGAAGAGATGCTGTTATTATATTGCAGATGTGTATACCATTGTTAGCAGACTATGCAAAAGTAGAGTTCTTTAGATGAGCGTTGCAGTCTCCAAAGCCCCGCACTGCTCCAGACGGGCCGGCGATGAATACATACGCTGCGCTTGGATCTCACGTCGTCCCTCTGACCGGATTACAAAGCCTCTGGCACTAAGGACGAATTATAAGCCTCCGCAGATGCTTACATATGTAATAGCGGTATGCTCATCCATGTCCAATCTGTCATAACTCATGAGATGCCGTAAAATGTGGTTTGACAGGTGTAAAAAGTGATGGATCTCACCATGATCCCGTCGTTATTGTTCTTTCTTCATCACGCAACCACCTCTCGACTTACTTAAGCCCACCGATTACCGTTCAAACATTTACAATGACTATCAAGGCTATCATCGTCACGGGTACGACCTCTGGTATTGTCCTAAAACTTGTCGACCAGTTTGCGAAGGCCGGCAACAATGTCATCGCTACCGCCAGAACTAAGGCAAAGGCTGAGGGTCTCAGCATTACAAAGTTGCTTGGCGTCAAGATTGTTGATATTGACTTGGATAATTTCAGTGCATATAATAAGGCTATCGCTGAGATTTATTCGCTTCTTTCTCAGGGTATTGATGAACTCTGGAACAACGCCGGGGTTTACGATTCGGTCAAATTTGATGTGCGGGGATGTGGAACCTGTTGGATTTGAAAAGGTTTTATTTTCAATATTGTCGCTCCAGCTCTATGGAAATAGAAGCTGCTTCCATTGCTTGACAAGAAGCAAACTAAGAAGATTCTATTTATTTCAAGTATGGCTGGATCTGTCACGGAGGGCCTCAAGATCGACGGCTCTATCTTCAAGCTTATGAAAGTACCATATTCCTATATGTCTTCAAAGTCTGCTCTTAACTCGGTAACGTGGTCGTTTAATAACCAGCTCCATGGCAAGGTTACACAGTTATTCCTATTTACCCAGGTGTTGTCGCCAGTGGTATGAACCCAGTAGGTCAAATTACTGGCGAAGAGTCTACTTCAAAATTGATTAAGGTCGTCAACGAGGTCTTTAATAAAAATCCGTTTGTTTTAAGAACATACGACGATAGTGTAGTGTCGTTTTAAAAATGTATTAAGCAGCTTAAATACGCTAAGTATACAGAGTTTTTAGTTTAGTGTACAATTAATCAAGCGTCATATCTTATTGAATTAATTCCAGCTTGTTGCACTATTAACTGAGACTGCCTTGAAAATATACAACGCCTAGACAGATTGGTCGCAAAGTTTATCAATAAAGTATAAATGTAAACTGAACCTATGTTGAAGCTTTAATTCTGGCAAGAACCATACGAAAAAAAAAAAAAAAAAAAGAGAATAAAAAAACCGTTCGCTTCAGAATTTACATCATTTGCTGCTCCCCCATAGTTGACTTCCAATATTGCTTTTGCTACCGGACCCCAGCCTATATGCACCCTGGACACGCCATTGATGTCCATGGTCCATCGACCCCAGAATTAAAGACGACAACTAGCAGAGAAAAGTTTATGCTGGCACTTTCGCACTGGAAAAACATTAATCGAATGAAATGTTCTGAAATGAAGTTTAAGTCTGTAACACAGCCGAGAAAAGGATAAGGTCGAGTCTGGGTTCAGATTGACTCGATCATATCAGCAGCCAAACCCGTTCGATACAAACGAGCTGATCAACTCCCTCGTCCATCTGAAATCCGACCCAAAAAAA